>MNCI01035006.1:582518-641618 GCA_015680685.1 Gnetum montanum | reverse complement strand
CCCCCCCCCCCCCCCCCATATTCAAAAGCTACACCTCCTCTAACAAGCATAAGCATCAAGTCTTCAATTCATTTGTAAGCAACCAAAATAATTTTTTGTTAAGACACAAGTCAACATTAACTTGTTCTACTTTAGTTTCTAATGAAGCAAATGAAGTGAGGTTGAATTAAAAATAGGCTTTAAATTTAAAGAAATATGAAAGTTTGGGTGTTTAGGAAAGTTCCAACTTTCATATGGTACTTCCTTTGGTTCACCCCCTACCACCAATGCTAAATCCATTTCCAATGTCTTTACTTCTTCTTTTAATGCCTCCTTTTGGGTTTGTTTATAGTTGAGTTTCTTATAACTATTTATCTTTCTTGTCTATTTTTTTCCTCTATGGCATTTTTTTGTACTTATAATAAAAAAATAAATAATTGCTTCATCAAAATTTATTATTAAACTTAACTAGAAACTTATTACAAACTCAAATCATAAGGTGACATTTAAAGAGAAATGGTAAGCATTGTATAACTTTGATGGACAACACAAATACTAAGTAATTGTTATACAACTTAGTATGGTTATTGTCATCATCCGGAAATATGAAAAAGCATGTCATCTCTAATATAGATAAAGTACAATATTCATCTAGAGCTAGCAAGGGTAACTTAAAAAGTATATCAACAAATTATTTTATATGTTTCAAAAGATAGAAGGAAAACTATTTTCTATATCATCAATGAAAATTTAGAATCTATACTTAATCATGTGATTCCAAGTGTAAAAAAAATTCTATGATAGTATGAGATTAAAAATTGCAATATGTCATCTCATAAAATTGTACACATGAATCTAGCTATATAATTATGAAATTTAAATTAATCAAATGTTGGATTTTTACATGAGCTATAATAGTAATATTCCTAAAACTAGAATCAATAATGGCCAAATAATTATCAAAAATAATGATCCAAAGTAAGACTAAACCTGAGCAGTTTGTTGGTCAAAATGAAAAACATCTTGAATTCCACCTAGACCTTTAAAAAATATATTGTCTCATAAGAGAAAATTAAAAGAAACAATTTCATTAGCAAGTTAGTAAATCATTTTTCCATCAATGATCCTTGTCTAATACGTCATGTGGCAACAAAATAACCAATAATCTACACCACAAAACCTTGTTTGAAGATAATATCCTTAATTAAAATGGGAAGAAAAGATATATAATTTAAGAAAATCCTTAAAATTGAACTAGAACTATGGAAAATAAAATTGATGAGAATAAAACAAATAATTAGATCTTACCCATTTTATTGAGGACTCTTGGTATTAAGTTTCTAAATGAAAGTGATGAATATGATGGTCTTAGGATTGAAATCCACCTACAAATAACAAGTTACTAAGGATATAAAACTTCCATGATGCAAATTTTCTGTGCAATAGAGAGTTCCATGGCATCCTTAATGAAACGGTGGGGGCCTTTTAAATCATAAATCCTTCAATAACATTATCAATGAACATATATCTATGGGATAATAATGCTCATGCAAGTGAAAGCTAAGTTGAATGATGGTGAATACTACCATCCTTGCCCAATCTACCAATAGAGGCCTCAATCCTTCATAGAAATTCTTAAAAATGTACTTTTAAAAGCTTTAGTAGTCTATGTGATAGGGAAAGGTTAATTTGGTTTCAAAGAAGGATGGTAGCACCTACACACAATGAGCTCTTGAAATGCTATGGAGCATGTTAGAAGGATTGGCAACATCACTATGCAAAGTCTAACTTCCTAGGATTAGCAGTTGGGAATGAATGATGTGAAATGCTAATGAATCTACCCTCTTAGGTTGATTAATTTTCAATGCTACACACTTCTTACTCTTCTACATCCCTCTCATTTTAAAAAAATGTTGCATTTTATTTTACGGATAGTTATGATGTTAACTACGTCGCAAGTATATCCTAAGGATAGGTGTTGGGATTGAACTTGGAACTATTATCTTAAAATCAAGGTAATTTAAATTGAGCATAAAAAATCAAGAACTATAAAGAAAGACTTCTAGTGCCAATCACTTAGGCCTAGGCCCCATGTACATAATTGACAATGTTATTACCAACATCTATCATTTAAATTATAATTGCCTGCAAGTGTAACTGCACAAGGTGATACAAAGAAGAATTCAAAAAATTTCAAAAGCATGTGAAAAATGATAAATTTATGGCATGAAAATAGGGTATGACTTTCAAGTAGAGTATGGTATGTATTACAAAATCAAAAAAATGAATTACAACCTCCATGATGATTAAAATAATCATATAATCAATTTAAGTGCATAGCCAAAAGTCATTCTTTCACATCACCATTATGAGATTATTCTAATACAAATTTCACAAGCATTATATATAAAATTTGATATAAATATCATATGAAATAATTAATTTTTAAGATCCCAATTTAGGTTATATTTATGATAATAGTCATTAGTGTAGAGGACACTATACAAGAATAATACTTATACTACTCTTGATAAAGAAGACAAGCTTTTATTGAGGTTTTAATATAGCCATAACTTTTGGATTTTTCCTAAGACTTTCTTTTCTCTTTTAATTTTTAATTTTCTTAAAGAGTAAAAGAGTCATGAGATAAGGGTAGGAAATACAATAATAAAAGGTAGGAAATACAATAATAAAAGGGATGATTACATTACATATCATTTTTTATTTTTTATTGAAATACATGAAAGGGATGAGAGGATAAGATGAGAATTGCTACCGAACCCCATCATGCTTAAGGATTTATTACATTGCTAATAAATAAGATCCTTTTTTTCTTTTTTCTTTTTTTTTTATTTCTAGAGGAAACTTTTCTCAAGGTAGAAATTCCAACATGAGTCTAGTTGATTAGTTACACTATTGACAAATAATATTCTTTTGGAAACTTTGCTCATAGTGCAAATTAACCCTCATATACATACGTTTAACTTTCGACTAGATGTCATTATAGAAAGTTCCCTAGATAGCCAAATGATTCTCAACTGAAGAGAAACTCACTTCTTCCCATTGCTCATGGGATAGCCATGGATCATCACACTTACGGATTAGATCTTTATTAAATAAAAATGGAATTTTCTAAGATCATCTAATAGCCATAACTAGATTCATAACTTTGGATATTTTCAATTCCTATGATCATGCTAAGAACATGAAAAATTAGCATAAATTGAATTCTCTTTAATCCAACATAACTACAACTTGTATCTAATCGTATAATTATCTTAAGAGATATTATATAAAGTATTGCCTATATATAAACATAGATCATATGATATAGAATTATTAATATAAAATATTACATATGCATCATCAAAGATGATGTTTTGTTGATCCATAGTCTAACTACTTAAATTTTCATATTAATTGTTAAAATCAAATTAAAGCAGAAATGTAGAAAATCACATAGAGGCAAGTGCAAAAGCTATGTCAAAATATGCGTAGAAATGACCAATAAAATTAGAAACTATGCATATGAAATTATATATACGTGAAATAAATTAAGAAAATAAATGAAAGCACCTTAAGGAACTACTAAGTGTCCTTGAAGGGCACTAGAGTACAAATGTTTTAAATGAGACACATTGAAATTTTTATATGTATTGTTTTTTTATAAATCTAAAAACTCATAAACATTCAAGCCAATGAGAAAAACTTAGTTTATGGATCTATTTGACTAGATTCTCTATCTCTCTTAAGAACTAGATTACCATGTTTAAAAAATTTTGTAGTGAATCTCTTATAGAACCATCTTTTTATTATTTTTTGGTGATTAAAAAAACTTTTAACTACTTTGATTCTCTTAATTTCTAAATTTCAAATGTCATATACTAAAAAATTCAATGTTCATCAACAAGCAAATAATTTAGAAAAAAATTGATATATTGGAATCTGTAGATTTATCAATAAGATAGGCTCTTATCCATGCAATAAATCATATGGTGTGGTTTTGATTAACTCTTTATAACAAATTCCAAAAACCCAAACTATGCATTTCAAATTTTTATGTCATGTGTAAGGATTTAGATTTATTAACACTTTAATTCCATCTAATATAATCTTATTATATGATCCTAGTAACCCATTGTCATGAAAATACTATTCTATTACATATTTAATAATCATGTTACATTCCATAACTTAATTTGTAAATTCTATATAATAAAAAAGTGACCCTATTATCTACCACTAGAGCATAAGGGTATTTGTATCTCAAAATTATATCACTTTCTAAGAATTCGATGACTTCATGAGATGCTGGAATTTTAGTAGCTTTAGCTTCTAACCAATATGTGCAATAATTTGTAGCTATAAGAATGAATTTATGTTGTGTATATGATGATGAATTGATCACCCCCTATAAAGTGTAATGCCCATTGTGTAAAGGATCTAACTTCTATGATGGGTTGCAAAGAAGAAAAGTGCCTTAGGTCCTTCCTTTAAATAATTACTTTTGCATTCATGTCTTAGTGAGGTTATATGCATTAGTAATCATCATAGGCCAATAATAATTAGCTTTCATAACCTTATGGACTAGTGAGTAATATCCTATGTGTTCTTCTTCATGTAAGTATTTTAAAGTATTGTTAGATTAATTTTGACCAAGGCATCTAAGATATATTTCATTGAATATTTTCCTAAATAACTCACCATTTATTAACTTGAATTTAGAAAAGTTTGATAATAAAAGTTTTCTTTTATATCGAGGTAGATCTAAAGGACAACAATAAAATGTTAGATAGAACTTGATATCTCTGTACCATCGATTGTATAATTGATTAGGAGAAATGGGATATTATTTTATTCTTTAATAGATATTATGTGAAGATGTATTTTCTCTTAATCCTTTATCTGATCCTAGGTTTCCAAAGTTGAAGATTTATGTATTATCTTAATAAGATCTATTCCTTTCACTAATCTATCTACCTTCCATTAGATACCTAGAATAATAATGAAGAGTTTAGCTTTTAATAAGGATTAAAACACTTATTTAAAGCTTTAATAACATGGTATAATTATTTTTCTGTAGAGGAATATCTTAATTTAACATCTCTCAAAGGTGTTGACATGAAAGCTATAGGTCTCTCTCCTTGACCAATGAAATCTTAGGTTAAAATAGTAGCAATAGTAACATCACTAGAGAAAGTATATAAGAGAAAACTATTTTTGTACCAAGGAGAAGCTAAAATAGAAGCATCCATAATGGATACTTCGATAGCAAGGAACACAATTATTTTTTCTATTGCCCAATGCATTTCACTATCCTTTTTATGTCATGTTGTGCTCTAACTAATTCAACATATACATAGGGATAACTTCTCTAACAAAATTAATTTTCCCAAAGAATTCCCTTAAATTGGTTTTAGGTAGAGTCTATGGGACTTCTAAGATAGCATTTACCTTTTTGGCATCAATCATGATTCCCCCATAGTAACTATGTAACTAAGAAATTTACCACTTTAAACACTAAAAACTATTTTTTAGCATTTAATGTAATACCAAATTATCTACATCTAGTAAAAATGTTTCTAAGATCTTTAAGGTGGGTATCAAAATCTTTAAAGAAATTAATTAAATCATCTAAATGAATAATAATGTATTTTTCAATTAATCCTCAAATGGCTTATGCATAGCTAGAACCAGCATTTTTAAGACCAAAGGATATATTAGCAAATTAGAAGGTTTCTCATTTTTCTTTAAAGGTAGTTTTATATCGATCTTTATTGTTAACTAAAATTTTATTATATCTCGAATATTCATCCAAAAATAAAAAAATTTCCATGCCATTCATGATTTGTAATAGTTCTCCCATAATAGGGAATGAATAATTATCTTTGATGGAAGAGGTATTCATATTTTAAAAATTGATACATAGTTGTAACTCACCATTTCATCATCTAATTACTACTAAATTTCATATTCAACTAGAATGCCACATGGAATATATAATTTTAGATTCTAGTATTTTCTCAATTTCTTCCTTCATTAAATATTCTAAATTAAGGTTTACAAATCAAATTTTTTACATAAATGACATTATCTTAGAATTGAAGAATATTGTTAAGTACAACATCTCTCATGTAGTGCATGGGACTTGGATTTAATTTTTAATATATTTCCCTTCTAATCAAGGAAGTAAAAGTATTGAATTATGGACATGCATGTAGTTGTGTGTGTGAGGAAGCTATAGGAATTGACTAATTTAGCCTTTAAACCCATTAACTTCATTATATCATTTTTTTAGCATTATTCACCTTTCATTGATTGAATCATGGTGGTAACATTGCCACCCATGACATAAATTTCTCTTTAAATCCTTACCTACAAGCTACTACACAAGTTAATTTAAATAATTGGCTATCTAATTATTTATATTTTAATCAAATAGTATAACATGCATATCAATGCAACAGGATATAAGCAATGCACCAAAGATACCCATTTTCCTAATGTAAGGTGTATTTCAAATTCACATAAATGAGAACATGTTCAAATATATGAAAAATACATAGTGAAAACATCTTTAAATTCATAAAAAATATGGAACCATATCACTATGCTAGAAGCTATATCAACATGTGTCATAAAAATATGTTGTGCTAAAAACCATATTTATGTAGGGTATTTGTGATAAATAAAACCATATCTTTGAGCTAGAAACTATTGCATTTATAACAAATGGTGGGTTAATGTGTTGCAACTCTTCTCAACATGTACTACTTAGATTAAGGTAGCCAAAGTAGATTGATTTCTAAGATAGGATGACCAATCCTTTAGCTACCCTACTTTTCTATCAACAAAATTTTTTGTTTATATATATATATATATATATATATATTCATGAATAATACAAACTCATATCCTTTGCATATTTTATGATGTCTTCTAAATAGTCACATGTTTTAGAACTCATTCTAAAACACATTTTCATATTTTTCATCTCTTCATTTTCTCATCTCCCTTAATGCATAGGATATAAGTAAGAAAGATATCAAATATAGCATCTTTATTTAACTAATATTTAGTATATCGCCCCTATTACAGTAAGCATTAATTTTATTAATGTTGTGTAATAATTCTTCTTTTTAGTAAATAAAAAAATTCAAATTAGTGTAGAATTTTTTTTCTTTGCAATTTTGAATTTGGTAATTCATGGATTCTTACTCAGTATACTACATGTAATTGTAATAGAAGAAGTTAAACATCATGATTGTTGGATTTATGGCATTAAGAATAGAAATTTCTAGTGTAAAGAACTAACCACAATTCTTCAGAAATTCTTAGACAATAATGATTTGTTGTTTTCAAGCTCATTATTAGCCTTGAAATCCTTCATCTATACCTCTTCCTTAGTGTTGTTTAAATGTAGAACATTAACATCTTACCTTATATGCTTGTTATCATGTTGAAGCCCTTAAGAACATTTCAATGTGCACTTATAGTCTAGATTCACATTCAAGTCATTTTTAGCCCAAGCAAGTGCCAATAGAGATTGACTACTGACCTTCCTTAATTCAATTGCAGATCTGGTGATATGACTTGCTCACAACTTTTACAACGAAATTTTTATATTTTTCTTTTCATTTTTAATCAATCATATATGATTTTACATCTATAAATGATGATCAATTTTATGGCTTAATGAAGGATAATATTATTATCTCTCTCTTTTTTATAATTCAATATGTAGATTGATTATTTCATATTACAACTTATATGCATCCTTTGTAACCAAATCCTCAACTTAATCATGTTTGTAATCTTAAGCTAGATTGCTAAAAACCTAATCTAGATCCTGATCTTATTTGTTTCATTATATTTTACATGGATTTTTGCATTTCTACAAGCTTTATATTTTTTTCTAATGTAGCTTTTTCATTTTATCTTCCAAAGCTTTTTCATGACTACTAAATCATTTCAGTATCTTATAAATTCAAAACTTACTTTGCTAGATCAACTCTAAATTTCATCAGTTACTAATAGGAGTCCCACCAATTTTGGATCAATAAAAGTTATCATATAAATTGCAGTATGATCTAGTCATAAGCTTCGAGGATGATGTTGAGTGGATTTCCATGAATACTTATGTAAATCGTTACGTTCAATAAACATAAAAGAAATTATAATACATACAATATAGTTAAAACCCATGTTTCCATGGTGAAAGATAGAGAAAGTATTTATGATTTTTATGGACTTCATAATTATAAGGAAATGATAATAAACACACATATATTGAAATCCCACTTGGGGATAGGAGCAACACCAAACATGAAATGCATATGAAAATGGCTCTTAGTCATAACCTCGCTGGCCAAACATCACATCATATAATTATGACCTCCTTGGTTAAGGGTGAATTATGGTAGCTTATGAAAATGATAATTATATATATTATGATTTTAATGTTTTATGAATGTTTTTGGTGTTTAAATATTTAACACATCAACTATAAAATGAGGAAAACTCATAAGCTCTACTCAGTGTGTAAATATTGGACATTGCATCGACTAAATGGTTTTGGGCTACATAAGCATGATAGCACTTTGACAACGTCTAGCAAAACTTTTGAAAGTTATAACACAAAACACGTGAAGAATAGAGAATCAACTTACCAAATGGAGGAAGAGCTCTTCATGTAAAACTAGAATGCAAAAGCTAAAATAAAATGTTTGAAACAAACTTGTCCCATGTGAGATCTCATCCTAAGTATTTATGGTTTTCATGACATAATTGTAGAAGTTCACTAAAACCAAAGTGTTAACAAGGTCTGTCAACACAACTTAGGCATCCTAGGAACACACTAAAGAAGACATGTAAGGACCAAACTAGGCCAACAAGGGATGTACATCAGTACCCTTCTGCTGACATAGGAGATGTGCTAATTCAAGGTAGTCAATGCATCCCTACTTCCTTCACTTTTCTTACTTTTTTGGATGACATTTGGGATGCCATAGAACATGTTGGAAGATTCCAAAGGTCTCCAAACGAGGTTAGAAACATCTTGAAAAGATCAAAACATGAACCAAACATGCTACAGGTGTGAAATGGAAGACTATTGTGCAAACCTAAGAGGTAGAGACCTTAATCATGCATATGAAAACCACAAACATAGGGCACAAGATACATTATTTGAATTTAGGGTGTACAATAAACTTACAAAATACCACTAGATGACTTATTACATCCATTTTTAGAAATTTTTAATTCTCCAAAATGTCCTCTAGGATTATCAATTTCTATTTCCTAGTTTCATGTAATTGAGCTTTTGCATAAGCTAGGTTTAAATTTTATTCCTACAAATGACTATCATAATCAAAATTACATGTTTCATCTTTTTCTTTTTTGTTTTTAACCTTGATCTTGAAACAATTTTTTATATCTTTAAGTCATTATTTTCATAAATTCTACATTTTATTTACTTAGTTATTTCAAAGTTAATCTTTGTTTCTCATATTGGAGGTTTTCTATATTGTAAGTCAACTACTAAACATTGACCTTTAAGACAAAATAATCATCTCTAACATGCAAATTCTACATTTCTAAGACATTACTTTCATTCTTGATGATCTTGTGCTTTTAAAATAAGTCTCTATAAAACAAAGATTATTAACAAACATAAAATTAATGGGAGATGCCTTAGGCAATAGTCTTCTTAAACATGTTTTCAAAGTAGGTTAATAAGCAATTTGGTATGTAGTCCAAATTTATGGATCAACAAGTATGATGTCATTCATTACAAGGAGATTACAACTTTGGAGATCTTCATAAGTCCAAGCTAAGATATCATTGAATTCATGTAATAAATTGATCAAATTTTGTCTCTCATCTACATGCAAGGGAGCACCTATTGTAAATCGATGTTATTATCTTTTCTTTTGGACTTCAACTATTTCAATTTTATTTAACATTTTTCAATTAGTATTTTTAAGTATTTCTTCAATTCTACTATATAAGTCACTAAATAAAGCTTCTCAATTTACTATCTCTAAGATGAATTCATTTATAAAAATAATGTCCTTTGATTTATCATCTTCATCAACTTGAAAAATCTTAAGGCATTGATTACTAAAGTCACAGTTAGAAGATAGATATGGAGAAATTTGATAATCATCATTGAAAAATTGGAACGAAAGAATATTTTCTAGGATGAAATAGGATTTAACTCTTTCAATAATAATTTCAAAATCCCAATCATTATATCAAAATGGAATGTCTAATGTCATTGCCATTTAAGCTAACACATTGGAAATATAATTTTCTTTTCTTGAAACATTTTCAATGGATATTTGATCAAATTCTTTAAAACATTCAAGGACATAAGCTTTATATGCTTTCATAGTTGAATATTTATCATCAAATATTCCATTAATTTGATTTACTATAAGTTGGAAATCATTATAGATTTTGAGTCTAGATAAATCATACTATTGGGCTAATTTAATCCCATGAATAAATGCTTTATATTCAACAATGTTATTTGTTATGAATCATGTGAAATTAACAACTTTTAAGATTGAGACTTCACTAGAAGATATAAGCATAATTTTAGCTCTAGATACTTTCTTAGAGGAAGCACCATCTACTCATAATATCTAAGTATTTAAGTTAGTATAATCTAAAAATTTAACTATTTAATCAACATAACAATGATCCTTATCATAAATAGGCTAATTTCTAAGAGCTTTGAACTATTAGAACCTATTTTATCTTTTTCTAATGATTTGGGATCATCAAAAAGAAATGTTTTCCCATAATTTTGATGACATGGTAAGATATCTTCATAGATTTCTTGAAATTCTCTAAAATCTTGGTAATATTGTATGGAATATCTTTTAGTGTAAGGATTTTTTTTTTTATTATTATTATTATTATTTTTTTGTAAAATTTCTCATATATTTTTTACCATAACATACTCTTCTAGGTCAATATTGATGACTTCAATAAAAATATTAGTTCCCTAGGATTTAAGTGACATATTTAGTTAATCATACCTAGTAACCACATGTTTATAAAAATGGTCTTTGTGTGTGATAGCATACTCATATTTTTCTTTAATAGAAATTAGTAATTCTAAGAAGTCTAATTTAAAAAGGCACCCAAACTAAGTTCTGAATGTTCACAATAAAAGAATACCATAAGAGGGTTGCATGTCCACTATTAAAATATCTATATAACAAGTGAAACTTGGGTATTATTGAAGGTACACTTTAACCCCTTTTAAAGAAACCTACCATGGGTATGCCTGATCCATCAAGTGGTAGCATTTATGCTCTTCACATATTACATACTCCTAATGGCATGACACTAATTGTTGCACTAGATTTCATTAAGCAATTATGAATTTTATTTCCTATGATAATTAACATTATCAAAAAGCGTGATTAATATCTTTTGGTAAATGTTAAGTTACTCATATTTTGTATCGATAATACATTGGGACTTTCAATGAAGTAGACTTATTTTTTAGTTTGGAAAGATTTTTCTTTGTTATTTTTAGATGTATTAATCATTTTTTGAATCATGTCCTTCATTTCATTAAATTTTAGAATTTCATATATTGATATGTTAATCTTAACTCTTTTCAAATCATCAACTAAATCATAAGAGTTATGTTTGTCTCTGTTTTCAGGTTGAGATGGATTTCAAGTATATAAGGTTTGTTGGATTGTTATTAAATACTTAACTAGGATGGCCTCACTTAATAGTTTGTGTTCTTTTGACTAGAAACTTTTTTTTTTGGAGTATAACTATTATTTCTATCTTGTTATTGAGTAGTCTTTATAATATCACTAAGTATGTGGTAGGTAATATTATGTAAGTTAGAATCACCTAACATCACTTTTTCATACGAATCAATTTTTTTTCATTAGGGATATTAAGAACCATAATAACAACCTTATCATTCAATTGATTTTAAGAATTATCTCTATATAGGATAAAAATTATGGTCAAATTATTTCTAAATGTTTTCTAGTATTAGAAAAATGATAATAAGTATTTCAAATTAGTCCATTAGATTATCTAACAACTAAAGGAATCTTATAGTTATTTTATATTAATTCCAATGCTTCTTTTGAAATTTTTTGAAAAGAAGTTGATATTTAGGTAATTTGGTTTTTTGGTACTCCATTTGGTGGAACAATTTTTTAGGATTTATGATAGATTAAATTAAAAATTTTGATTAATCATTTATTAGACTAATAATTAGTCATAAAAGCTAAGTAAAAATTGAATTTTAAAAGAAATTATTCATCAGTTGAGATATTTGAAAGGAGGTAGGAATTTGAAAAATATTATCATTTGTTGGAAAGGTTTGTAAGATGAAAGGACTAGATTGCATGGGATTACTAATGCTAATCATCCCAAATTGAGTTTAAAGGTTATTCATCAAAGTAATTTGTTCTATTTCAATGGCTTTGATCATTGATCCTTACAATTTTGTAATACTCTAATTAGATTTCATGGAATAAGCAAGAAAGGACTTATGGTAGAGAGATAAAAGTTAAGAATAGCATCGGGTTACAATCACATCTCTTTAGATATATAAGCTAGTTGGTAAAGAAGTCTTAAATTGTAATTGTAAAAAAATTTAAGTAATTTCCTTAGACTTATAACATTTCTTGAGGGCAAGGCAAGACTAGTAAATTTATAATAATGAAGTAAGAATTTATTATTCAAGTCCTACCATGAGTTAATGGAGAAATTTAGAAGCATAAGAAATCATTATGTAGCCTTACTTCTAAATTTAGTTACAAAGACTATATAAGCTATGTCATTATGACTAGCATTATGGATCACTAACAATGTTTCAAAACATTTCACATGCTACACTTATGTTGTGCTTGTAGATGATGTGAACATTGAGGTGTAATATACCTTGAGTTCATCCTTATTGCATAGCGAATTTAGGACTCATGGATGATGTTCTTCAATGCTTTTCCAAGATACTAATTATTATAAGTAGCCATTTTCATGGATTTTATTATAGGGCTTTCCCTAAATGTTATGGTTCCACCTTGAAATATTATCACACAAAACCATACAAGAGTCCTAAATTAGCTACAAAAGGAAGATGGAATTAAGATGAACTGTGTCTCAATGTTTACAATACCTAGAAGTACAACATAAGTGCACACAATACATTAGTTCAAGGTTAGCTGTGTAGTGAGTATGCTTAAATTAATCATACAAGCAATAGACCAACAAGGCATGTAGACATATATGACCAATGTGATGGAATTTTAACTAGGTGAACCATTGATTAGAACTCTAAAGTTTTGCAAAAATATTATGAAAATTAAGAAACTTGAAAATATCATGATTCATGAGGTTACAACATAAATTTTGTTCTATGATCACAAGTTTACCACTAGTCATGATCATGGACCATAAGTTGATCATGACTCATAGTGATGAGTGGTAAAGGTACCCCTATGTGTAACCATATGAATCATAAAGTGTTCATGCAACATCCGGTCAAATTCCGTGGACTCTCTAGTTTTCAATGCACTAGTCTTCTAGGAAGTGAGTCTTGCCCTAAGGTCATTTGTCATCTTCCCAATTATACTTATGAAATATAAAGGTATGGTAATTGAGGCATACGATTTTTGTCCTTTTATGTTTTATGTTCTTTGGTTCTTGAAAAGAGAGATAAAGTAATTTAATGACTAATTCAATCTAACTAACTAACTAGTTTCTAGCTAATCCTAACATAAGCATCTGATCCCATTTTCCACACACATCCTAAACCCATGTATCCACTATCGGGTTACCAAGCACTATGCTACTAGGTGCACCAAGCAATAATGCTTCTAGGATTACCAAGTGAATATGTGTTTATGCTCAAAGTGGTCGTACTTATGTACTTAATCTATTTAGCTTAATTGATTAAATATTAAATAAAAACAATGAATGCATAAATAAAACATTTAAGCTATCCAAAATGCTACAAGGTTTATCAAGAAGCTTGTCTTTATTTTTGTACACACTGGTGTGGTTTAGGTATAACAATGCTCAAATAAAGATCTGTACACTCAATGACTCCTGCTGCAGGCACTTGAGAAAAATATTCTAACTTTCAAATAGACAAAACATAAAAGCTCTAATACTATGAATCTAATGCCCATAAACATGGCTAGGAGCTCATATTTATAGTTTTCTCTCTAGGGCTACGTCAACAAGGCCCTGTCAATGTAGCAAACACTACATTGTTGCAACCTTCTCGATGGGGCAACACCATGTAAACAAGGCCTCATCAATAGGGACCCATTAATGAGGCTATGTCAATGGAGGCTCATTGATGCAACACATTAATGCTCATCATACCCCCATGACTAAATGAAAACTTGTCCTCAATTTTTTTTTACAAAATTGGAAAGTTATGGGATTATTGACTAAATCTTAACAAAAAAAAAACAAACTAACTTGAAAAAACTGAGTGCCCAAGTGTATAGATCAAAACATTACAAAATTTCAATGATCATAACACAAAATTGAACACCATGATGTGACTACAAAAATTTGGATAGCACATCCTCTAACAGTGTGAAGATGGTGGTGAAGATCAGACAGTCCTAGGTGGTGGAGGTTCCTAAGTCTCTGAAGGACCTTCATCAGCTCTAGGCACATGCAATAGCTGAGGTAGTTGTGGTTGTCCTACTATGCTTACAACCTCCTATAGAAGGTGAAAGGCATCAAGAAATTCCTTCATCTTCTCCTCCTTACTTCAGGGATCATTCACAGCCCACATGACATCACCAATGTGGGCTAGAATGGGAACATCCCATGGACAAGGCATGATCAGGAACATCTTCTTTACATTAACAAACTAGGTAGTGAATTTTTTACATTTGATATTGAATGCCCTTACTACATTTGGCAACTCTTGGTAGTCCTTCATCCTCATGGCTAGGTTCTCAACAATTGATTGTTGATCTATGAAGCATGCCTTGAGAACTTCGAGTTCAGCATTAGCCACCGCGAGCTTTTCCTTGGTGTTCTTATGGTGCTTAAACTTAGCCTCATATAATAAGTACAAGCTGGATACCTATTTCTCTAATTCAAACTTTGATCATCTAGTAGTTAACAAGGCCAGATTTGCATAACAAAGATTAGCAAGCTCTGTGTATTCTATCATCTCCTTGATCTACAACTCCTTTATGTGGATTTCTACGTTGTTGTAGGCATCTATCCCATCAACGATGGGTTGCCAAAATTCTCTACTTTGTTGGAGCTGCTAGAGGGCTTCATTTTCTTTTACCTTCACTAATTAGATATTTTTTTCATTTACTTCCTTCTATAGATTGATCTACTCTTTATAATGATCTTTAACTTTCTTATATTTGAGAGCTTCATATTTCTAGGTGGCTATCTCAATTGCAGTCTTCTGGAAAAGGGCATGCACTTCTTCCATGGAGAGATTTCTATTTTCCACTACAAATCTCCTCAATTCTATGTTTTCTCTAGCTAATTGCTTCTACTATTGATGGATGAAGTTTGTTAACTATTGCTTATGTGCATCAACATTCCCCAAGTAATGATTTTCTACAATCAATTGGACATCCTCCTAGCAAGTCTAATCTAAGGACCTTTGAATGTTATGTTGTGTGGCCTCTGCCAAGGATTTATAGAACGCCATAATTTGCATTACATCCTCAACCCTTGAGGCTTGGTGTGAAGCTATTCCATAAACTCATCTCTTGTTACTATTGAGTTGAGAAATGTAGGATCGAAAATATGGGCTCTTATTTTAGTAACTTCAATAGCTAAGCATTCATTCCACTCCTTGACTATTTTAGGTTACCCCTCCAATATGATATTTTTTCTCCTTACCTCCAGCAACTCCAACTGGGTTGCAGTGATGTTGTCCAAAAGGTCAAAGGCATCTGAAAGCAATTACCTAGTTCCCACTAGTCAGTTCAATAGCTCCTCATGTTATGCTATACTTATTCAGCTACTTATCATTCCTACAAATGTATACACATATCTAAGTGTAATGATGTCTAGTGTAGATATTGTAGGTGCATTGAGTGTTTCAATAATCCTATCAACAACCACATCTGTTGTTGTTTCCTATTCCTAGTGCTGGATCACCAAAACTTTTGCCTCCTCACCCTCCTCCAAGTGCATCAAGAAGGTCACAACATTTCCAGATATTTTTGGGAGTGTCTGTTATTTTGCAAGAGATACTATGATCTCTCTAGTACTCAGATTCAACCTTGTGGGCAATTGCATTCTTTAGGCTGAGAAAATGGGTCCACACATCCACCAAACTAATTGTTTGAGCCATCTCATTAAGGTGACTCATGGTTGGTCTATAGGCGGATGGGTCCCCATAACTCGTGCCTACTTGTTGCTCTTGTTCACTCAAGAGCCATTATCTATATTCTCACAACCATTGGGCAATTGTAGGAATGTCTAGTATAGTTATTTAAGTGGCAAGTGGAGGTGGTGATTATTGCTCCTTTTCATGGATAGTTGTGGTAGGCATTTTATCCTTCATCATTTTTTCCCAGTTGGCAACTGGAATAGTTCTAATAGTGTCATTGGTGTAATGGACTATTCCTTCCCTTCAACAAAGTTTCCTAATGAGGCATGGAAAGGGGAGTGCCTTCCTTCCACATTCATTTTCTTTAAACCACTTCTCCATCTCTAGATAAATCAACTATGGAAGGTTGACCAGGAATCTCCCACTCAAAGAAACACATGCTCAAGTAGAGAACGTAGTGATTTTTCTTAGCCTCACTTTGGAATCAAGATGGAAGGCCACAATCTTATAATGGATCCTCTCTGCCAGTGTGAGCATGCCAAACTCCTTGTGGTTGACACCACAACATTATTGCACCCATTCTTTCTTGATGCTTGGATCTACTTACATTGGGATTTTAGTAAGATTTGCCTCTATTTTGGATAACCCAAGCACTATAGCAATGGCCTACATTGAGTAGGACATTGAGATATCGTTGATTTTCACCGTTGCTCCAAGCTACTTATTATTTCAAAATAGGAATCTTTCTCCCATGTACTACCCCCTTGTGGAAGTGATGATTGGCCACATGGGAGAGGCCTTTATTTGGTCCTATACTTCCCTTGGTGTATGCTTCAAGAAAGGACCAAAATTCAACTCTTGGAACACTAATTTTTGAACCTCCCTTGATTTAATCAAATTTAGACAAGCCTTTATTAGGGTCACCACAATATTTTCTACTTCTATTGGCACATCATCTTGAATCTAGAATCTATCTAATATATTACACTTTTGCCTCTTCCCTGAGAGGACCTATGGCATGGGTTGCAAGTGGTTCTTCTTAGGGTTTTTTGTGGCCTCCTCCCATTCTAGGTAGTTTCTCCCTTCGTTGGGATGATCCTGCTTTTAGCGTGTTCTTCCCTTTTAGTACCATCTACGATCACAACACATCCATGGATTAGTAGATATAATGTGTAACTTTGTATTTTTTGGATACCTTTTCTTGTTTGTTAGTTACACTTTGGCTAAGGTTGGATCATAGTAGACTGATTATTTTATTAATTATTCATTCTAAATGTCACCGTAGCTTATTGGAAAGATTTAACTCTTGTAATTTAGTGTTTAATGGTGGATTTCTTAGTTAAACCTTTGTGGGAGTTAGAAAAAATCATAAAAATTTTTCTATCAAAAATAGTACATTTATGGCCCCCACAATGAAGAGCTTACCTCTAGTCACTATAGGGTTGAAGAATAGAGTGATTTGAATAAACGATTTGTAAGTTATGGGCTTTGGAAGGTTCTAGGCTTTAATAAATTGAAAAACACCTTTGGTGTTTGTGAGAAAATGTAAAATTTTCTAAGTGGGGTCATGCCTATTTATACTATTTTTGTCTTACATTGATGAGGCCCTATATATGGGGCCTTGTATACAAGTCAACTCCATCGACAGGGCCCCATATACGAGGCCATTGGCAAAAATTTTCAAACATCAATATCTCAAAAAATATAATGAATTTTTCAATGAAATTGGGGTCCATGAAATCCCCAAAAAAAAAGCCAAGAATATGATAAAATCATTGAAGATGATCTTTAACAGCTCAAAAATTGACAATTTTGATAAAAAATTTGTAAAGAAATACATGGTATGATGTAGAAGATGGGTGTATGAAAGATTCAGTTTGCAAAAATGTCGAAGGATAAGGTGTTTAATAAACCCAACCAAGAGATATGCAAGTGGGTTCTCCCCATAGTAGGCACATGCCTTTTTGGCCCTTGCATAACCTCAACCTAAGGAGTTCATGGTCTCCATAGATGACTAATGTTAATAGAAGTTGAGAACCAAAAGCTAGAAGATTCTACCTAAGAGTTCAAATACGTCAAACCAAGACATATAATCAATAGCAATGAGGTGAATTATGATTAGCATAGATGGATGATAAAGAAGGTGGAATGGAATTCCAACTAAGGTCATAAGAAGTCCCTTTTGAACTTTATGTTTAAAATGACTAAAGAAGATCCATCCTTAGTCCAAAACAAAACCAACCTCTTTTAGTGACTTTGCATCACCACTCCAAGACCAATCCACATCCTCGAAACATAAGAGTGCTCCTATAACTAGGGCATTAGTTAGAGGGGACCTTCAGGCATGGGTGCATGTCTTTCTAGTCCCATAACTAGTTCTTGTAGCCCATTTCTTTTTCTAAGAGGTGTTCTTTGAATTTTCATGATGTTTTTTTTTCTTTTGTTTTTTTCTTTTTTTTTGGATTTTTGGATGGGAACCACACCATGAAAAGAATTTATTTGACTTCCTATTAGTGGTTGAAATGGAATGGTAAGTAGTCCATTAAAAACACTAAAGCACTCAAGTAAGTAGAAGAGTACAAAGAGTACTGAGTCCCCTTGAAGTCACACCATGTTCAAATCTTTGAATCTTTTCCAATTTCAAAAACTACCAAGGTTACAAATTTATTAAAATTTCTTTAATGAAAGGGACCTCAAAATTTTTGAACAAGGAAAATCATAGAGTTTTTTGATGGATGGATGACGTGGACTCACTACCTATTTCATGAAGAAGAAACCATGACTGAGTCATCGGTACAAAAATTCAAAAATAGAAACTAGACATTAGCAAACCAAAAACATAAAGCATAAACCAACATTAGTAACAGCTATAGCACCACTGTGTCCTATTGGCAATAAATCACCTTTATTAGCAAAAATTTAAAGATCACACTCCAACAAAGTAAAATATATGAGAAAGTGTAAAATATTCAAGAAAGATTGAAATGTACTAACGATGGTAAGATGAAAAATTTTGAAAATCAAAAAGTTGTAAAATAAATAACTTGCAAAATAAAAAATGTGAAAAATAAAAAATAGAAAAATTGAGCCATGTGGATGATTTAGCATAGATGGCCATCTTCCCCATAACTAAGTTGGAAGGAGGAGATCTAAAAAATTGAGCAAAGTTGTCCATCCATTACGGTATTTGTTGCATTGTCTTGCTTTGGCTCATGGAAAAGCTTCACTTGTTGAATGTTGATCAACTACTTTTTATTTGGGCTCTCGATTTTGTATATGATCATGGTCCTAGAAGAAAAGATTTTTTCAATTATGTAAGGTCCTTCCCACAATGTTTGGAATTTTTTTTTCTAACATACATGTGTGGGATTCTGGTAAAGAAATTTATCTCCTAATTGAAATTTCACTTTCCATATTCTTCAGTCATGTCATTTTTTATTGAATTCCTTGTGCACTTCATTCAAAGATAGGGCCACCAATGAATTTTCATCTAGCACATTGAGGCTGATCAATCTTTCTTTTTGGTTTATACTTAGGTCAAGATTCAAGTCATAGGCTGTTAAAAGTATATAGAGATCAAATTGAATTGGAAGTATTGGAAGTTTTCATACACTAACTCATAGGGAGAGTATCCAATAAGAATTTTTCATATTGAGTGGTAGGCCCAAAGGACATCATTGAGTTTTGTGCCCCAATCTATCCTATATTTGCTTATGGTTCTTATTAAGATCTTTGTGATCTCCTAGTTAGTTACCTCTGCTTGACCATTGGCTTGGGGTGATAGGATGTTGTTAAATTATCTTCAACCCCCAAGCATTGCATCAACTTTCTAAAAGTGGCACCTATAAAATGAGTTCCATTGTCAGAAATTAGTGCATGTGGCATCCCAAACCTATTTATAACATTTTTTTGTACAAATCTAGTAGCAATGAATGATGTAAAATCAGTGATGGTTACTGCTTTTTCTGATTTGATGTATTAGTCAACTGCTATGATGATATATGTCTTTCCATTGGACATGGGTGTGATGGAACTAATGAAGTCTATGCCCCATATGTCAAAGGGCTCCAATGGCTAAATTCACTATTGAGGATCCTCCATTTGAGCAGTCATCCCACCATCTCTTTGACAACACCCACAACATCGAACAAATTGGTGGGCGTCCCAAAAAATTCTACGCCAATAGTATCTTGCCATCAATATTTTTATGACCATGCATCTCCCTACATAGTGGCCTTTTTAATGGCCTTCATGAGCATCTTAGAGAATATGGAATTGATCCACATCAGGGAGACACTAACAAACCAGGACATTAACACATACCTTGTAAAGGTATCCATTGATTTCCATAAAGTACTTTTCTTGATGAAGAAACTATTATTTCTTCCTAAATTTTAGATCTTATGGCATCTCCTGAGTGAGAAGGTAAGTGAGGATTCCATCATACCATTTTGGTTCAATAGAAACCTGGTTATTTATTGCTTCAATAAAAAGGAGTTCATCTGGAAATTCATCAGAGAGTGGACTCTCCTCTTTATTATCCCATATTATTTGAGAGAGGTAGTTAGTGACCACATTCTCAATCCCTTCCTAATCTACCATTGTGAGATTGAATTACTACAAGATCACAAGCCATCATATGATATGAGGGCTAACTATTGGCTTGTTCATCAGGAAGCAAATGGCATTGTGATCTTTATGCACAAATATTTTATAACCAAGCACATAGTGCTTGAACTTTGCAAGAGCATATACCACTGCCATTAATTCTTTTTCCATTGTGGTGTAATTCAGCTATGCACCCACAATGCTTTAACTTGCACAATGAATGTAATATGAACAATTTTTATCATCCAATTCCATAAGAATAGCTCTTAAGGCATAATTAGATGCATATATCATTATGTGAAATGATCTAGACCAATCTGGTGCTTGTAGAATTGGAGTTTCTATGAGTTTCTCCTTTAGTAGTTGGAATGCATGTTCACACTCCTTGGTCCAAACAAATAGAGCATATTTCTTTGTAGGCTCAACCAATGGATTTTCAATCCTAGAGAAATTCTCTATGAATATTTGGTAGTAGCCAGTGTGTCCAAGGAATGATCAAACATCTTTAACTATCTCTAGTTGACATGTGATTCCTTGGATAACCCTTATCTTTTCAAGGTCTACCTCAATCCCTGCCTAAGCAATTTTATGCCCCATTACTATGTCTTATTCAACCATTAAATGGATTTTCTAACAATTGAGCCTAAAGTTTGTTTCAACACATCTTTTTGATACCTACTCAAGGTGGTTCAAGGCTTCCTCAAATGTAACCCCATAGGTATAGAAGTCATTCATGAAGACTTGTACCCCGCTACTAATTTTCTATTGGAAAATACTTAGGGGCATTTCATAGACCAAACAACATCTTACAATATTCAAAAGTCCCCCATGAACTCATGAATGTTATCTTGGCTTGATCTTCTAGTGCAATTTTAATTTGGTTATAGCCACTATAACCATCCAAGAAGATATAATAGCAATGCTCGAAGATAGTTTCCAACACTTGATCCACAAATAGCAATGGAAAATGATCTTTAAATGTTGCCATGTTCAATAGCCTAAAGTCAATGTAGACCCACAACTTGCCATATTTTTTTGACACAATTATGAATGGGCTAATCCACTCACTATCCATGATGAGATAGATGAACCCCACCTTGAGGAGTCATTCTATTTCCTCCTTGATGATTTTCTTCAATTTGGGATTCAACTACCTTCTTGGATTCATGGCTAGGTTGGTGTAGATGTGATGTTGACATATCCTTGGATTGA
Organism: Gnetum montanum; assembly: GCA_015680685.1. Classification (NCBI taxonomy): domain Eukaryota; kingdom Viridiplantae; phylum Streptophyta; class Gnetopsida; order Gnetales; family Gnetaceae; genus Gnetum; species Gnetum montanum. Next base: position 619,495 of record MNCI01035006.1, on the reverse strand, counting down.
TTCCTGTAAGTTTGGGATATGACCAAGAAAAGGTTTTTGTCCACTTGTTGACAACTTGTAATGGCTAATCTTTTTTTTCTAGAGCAAGATTTGCATTAATTATGACTAGCTTACCATTTTTTAAGAATGCATACTCCATGTTGGCTAGTAGAGTTTTTAACTCTAGGGGATTTTGCTTGAAATTATCAAGGATTTCCAACTCTCCCCAATAGGTATTATCATCTTCATCTTCAAAGAGTTGGTGATGAACTTGCTCAAGTTCATCCATGCTTTTCACATAGGTGCATGTCAGGCACTCAGTTGGTTTCATGCATAATGTGTTGCTATTAGAGTTAGCTGTCAACCACTAGGTGTCCTCCTATTTTGTGTCTACTACATATAATCACCTTTGGATTTTTTTTCATGTGCACTCTAATTGCATGCTTCAATGAATGTATTGTTAATGTACCATATTTTTTACATGAAATTGCACCTATTATCACTATACATAATGCATGGAACATGCTTCTTCTCTAAATTTCAAAATTAATTTTCCTTGGAAATTTCCAAGGAGAGGTTCTTGATGCCCATTCATGCATCAATCGTGCTTAACCATGCCCTTTCCATAATGATGGGAAATTCACCTTTGCAATTCTCAAGCTTGATCACCAAAACATTAGCAAGATAGGACCACCCACTAACTATGGTCATAATGTTCACTAACTCCAAAGGGACAATGATTAATTGATCCACCAATTTTGAATGAATGTTACTCTTCTTGAGAGGCATTAGGTTCTAGGCTTTGTACATGTCATGGGAGATGAGATTAACACTAGAACTAGAATTAAGAAGGGCCTTGTATGGCTCATTTCCAACAACCTATAAGTAAATGAGAGGACTTCCTGGGTCAAATATTTTCATGGGAAGATTGCAAGCCTTGGTCCACTCAAAAATAGCATGAGTTAGAATTACAATGCAGATCTAAGGTAGCACTTAGTTTGAAGGGTACTTGAATCTATTTGATGTAGAGGATGAGGGTGTTGGAGATATAGGGTGACTAGTTGAATTAGGTTGTGAGTATTTTGGAGGATTATTGGGTTGAAAAAAATGGACGTTTCCTAGATTGATTATCCAAATTACTTTTCTAGAAAGCCAATTGTGACTATATAGCCCTTGTATCATTTTGTTGCTATGGTTGTGAAGGAATTTCATCATACATGAATGGAACATGAGGTAACTGGGTTGAGGGCAAAGGGATATGTGCAAATGCATGCAAAGGATGGTGAGGATATGGGTGTTCCCCTTGAGTAGATGGTGAATGAATTCAATGGTACTCTAGAGGGTAATATTGATGCTGAAATGAGGCATGGCTTGCAGAACTTATTTGAGAAATAGGTTGCTAAAGATAGTTCTAGTATGAATTTGGCTTCCTGTAAGGGTACTAATACCTTGGTGGTGGCATTCCTCATGACTGTGGTTGGTGCCACCATTGATATTGTTCATATGGTTTTGGAAAAGCTCCACTTGGATAGTAAGCCTATTTTTGCTAGTGAAACTATCTTGGATTACCTTGGGGATAAGGTAATCACCTAGGTGCTTACCTTCATGCTAGTTGAGGATTCAATGTGTACATCCCATACTCTTATAAGTGTGACACCATAGGGAAACATCCCTTAGGATATTCATATTGACAAATGTCACAACCAATGTCATCATCAAAGTCTATCTCTACAACTTCTTCTACTGCAATAGCTTTGCTCTTACCTCTTTGGTAGGCATGTTCAACTTCTTTCCACCTCTTGCAATTATGATAACTATTTTTCTCTTTCAATTCTTTAGCAATCTTCCTAGAAATTTGGAATTTTTCATCGAAAGAATCCCATAATTCATCAACCTTTGCCAAAATATCATAAATAGTTTTTTGGATGGGCAAGGTTTTCCTATTCACCACTTCATCGGGTGGTGACTCCTCCTCATCACAAAATTGGACCTCTCTTTTTCTAATGAAAGGGTTCCTATTATATTCTTCCACACTTTTCCATTTTTACAACTCCCCTTATTCTTTTTCAACCTATTTAATCAACCTTTGTATCTAATAAGCTCTTAATTTGGATAATCTACCCTAGGCATAAACCCCAAGAGTTCTTCTGGTTTCCACTCTGACCCCATCTATGATGTGGTGGAGTTGTTTCCTTTGAGAATAACCATGCCCAAGACATCAATGTAAAAGAAAATAGTGTCTACCCATGGTGGCATCCAAGGTTTCATGTGTTCCTTATTTCCAACCTTTGATTTGCATTCTTAAATTAGACACTCTGCAGTACATCTGGTATTTCTCATTAATTAGCTCAAGCATTTTACTCAATTGACAGATAGATTCTAGCTCCAAGGACCGATACTAGCTTTCAACATTTTTAATGAATGTCTTGGGGAATAACTTGAGTTTTTGCCAATCATTTTCAATGTTTTGTAGGGCATAGGCATTATGGAAACCTTGTAGATGTGTCTACAGATCAAAGTTATATCCCCCTCAAATCTTGGGATATTTTTCATGTCTAAGCACTTGATCCGACTATCCTTCATATGCCTAGTTGGGATCTTAACTACCTCTACAATGTTAAGCATGCTTCAAGTTGCTAACAAAGGCTTATCATTATCATAATTTCATTGTCATTGATGATGTCCTTATTTACACTTTGATTATTGTGGGCATTTTGATTAGTATTATTACCTCAATGGTCACCTCCATCATGGTTGTTCCTTTTGCAATGTATTTTACAATCAGAAGAGGAAGAAGAAGCATATGCAAATGAAGAGGGAAAAGAGGAAGAAGGATTGCCTGAAATCTACCAACTTCCCCTTGGGTATCATGGCCACATTCATTATTCTTTGTATCATCTTGATGTTTGTTTGATCCCTTTCCTTGATTGCCAGCTTTCCTTAAACCTGGATTGTGGATTGTAGACTACAGTTTCAAGGTCACACCCTCATCACTAGCAACAAAGCGTAGAGAATCTTCATGCTGAGAGCCCTCAGAAGCAGGGTTCTCAATGTCATCTTGGTTCAATAGGAATAAGAAATTAGTTAACCATTACCCCTTAGCATCCTCATGATTCCTCTCCTAATGTCGACCTCTCCTACATTGCATTTTAGTGGGATGGTAGTCCTGGTAGTTGTAGTCTTGCATAACATATTCTTCTTGAAGATCATGAATGCCTAACTTCCTAAGAGTTTGAAGTAGCATCATAGGCATAGATTGATCGAGGGGCATTACAATGTTGCCCTCCATATCATGCCATTACAGTTGCTCATCTTGATGTAGAATGAAGGTGAAGTCTAGCACATACTCATCCAGATGAGTATATATCACTTTGCATTCTTGTGGGATTGAAAGTTTTGTATCATTTTTCTTGTAAGAAGAAGACATTTTGCAAATAATAAAATATTAGTGTGCTCTTGTAGTTATGTTATTTGGGAATGATGTTGACATTAGGGTTCATCCAACAATATTAAAAATATCCACTAAACCTAAATAGTGCATGTTTCAACAAACAGAGTCTCTAGCAATGGCACCAATGATAAGTGGTGAAGGTACCCCTACACCCAACCATACGAATCACAAAGCATTCATGAACAATTTGGTCAAATTCTATGGACTCTCTAGTTTCTAGTGCACTAGTGTTCTAGGAAGTGAATTTTTGCCTAAGGTTTTTCATTGTCTTCTTAATTACACATATGAAGTACAAAGGTATGATTAAGTGTAATTGAGGCATATGATTTTTTTCCTTTTATGTTTTATGTTCTTTGGTTCTTGAAGAGAGAGATAAAGTAATTTAATGACTAATTCAATCTAACTAACTAATTGGTTTCTAACTAATCCTAACATAAGCATTTGATCCCACTTTCTATACATGTCTTGAACCCACGTACTACTACTTGGTTATCAAGCACTACGCTACTGGGCACACCAAGCAATAATGCTACTGGGATTACTAAGCGAATATATATGTACACTTGAATCAGTCATACTTATGTACTTAGTCTACTTAGCTTAATTGATTAGACTCTAATTTAGCTTAATTTAGATTAATTGATTGAATATTTAATAAAAATAATGAATGCATAAAATAAAACATTTAAGCTATCTAGAATGCTACAAGGTTTATCAAGAAGCTCATCTTTATTATCATACACATTCGTGTGGTTCAGATACAATAGTGCTCAAATAAAGATTCATACAATCAATGACTCTTATTGTGAGCACTCGGGAAAAATATTCTAACTTACAAATAGATAAACTGCAAGAGCTCTGCTACTACTATGAATCTAATGCCCATAAACATAGCTAGGAGCTTGTATTTATAGTTTTTGCTCTAGGGTTGCATTGATGGGGCCCATGCTACATTGACATAGCCTCGTCAATGGGGAAACACCACGTAAATGGGGCTCCATCAATGCAGGCCCACCAACAAGGTCATGTCAACAAGGGCCCATCAATGTGATACATTGATGCTTATCACATGGTATAATAAAAAATAATAAATAGTAAAAACTAATAATTCCATGAGAAAACCAAGAGGACTCCACAAGTCATGGTAATGATCAACAATCAAAAATTTAAATTATAGAAAACCATGAGTCATGGTGAATTTGTCTTATCTAAAATGACAACCACAAGGTAACCATGAGTTGGAAAAAAGTCATGATAATGACATGCTATGATACCACAAGTAAATCATTGATCATGATATGTAAAGAACTAGGTACTAAAATCCATAATTCAGGGTAAGTTCATGGTTTGTGAAACCTACAACACCACGACTTGACCACAAGTCATGGTCAAATTGGAAAACTTAGATAACTTGAGATTTTGATGTTAGAATTGAATGAAATTTACTTTATTTTAGTCACCTAAAATTGATGAATAATCTAAAGTATTGAATTACATTAGATGGGTTGGATTCCATGGGAAAACTAATGAATTTCTCTTTATTATCTTTTGAACTTCCAAATTTGTTGTTGAACCAAATCTATAAAGAAATTGATGTGGAAACTTTATTACAGATATTAAGGATGATGAACTAATAATGTATGGATTCAAACAATAATTGATGAAGTTATTGCAAGTTGAGGTTAAACGACGGATGATAAAAATTGAATTAGAAATATGATAAAAACTAAAAACTAATTTTAATGGAGATATGTTGGAATGTAGAAATGTAATAAAATATGAAATATGGAATGTGGAATAAATTCAAATAAATTCATAACTTAGGCTTCCATAATGCTTTAGCATCAATACAATCATATTTTTCTCACATATTTATAGCCAAATGATGGCACCATAATAGAATATGATGGAACTAGCATATTTTATGGAGAATTAAGCTGCAAATCAAGAGACATGAGAGATTGAGATATTTCTCTAACTACATCTTCCAATTAAGTTTTTAAAAATAATAATAATAATTCCTATCTTTTATTTTGTGATAAATAATTTCAAATATGCCGTACATGGCTTTGGTCCCTATGTTATGAAAGAGCTAATTTGATTTAACTTGAACTTTGACTTATTTTAAAGTTTAAAATTTATCTTCATGCTTTTACTTATTTCTTATCCATTCTCATATATAAATATGATATTCTATCACTTTGAATTTGGACTTATTGAATTTACTTCTTTTTCTATCTTGAAATCCACATCTTAAATAAGTAGACTGAATGGAGTGTGAGATTCCAAAGTACATACTAGAACCAACCCAATGAAGAGCACTAGCATACACACATAACAGTATCCTCTTAAGAGAGCTAAGACATGTTCCTACCCTAACACGTCTAGTTCACATCATTAGAGGGAGATGTAGAATGAAAGAATAAATTAACATTTTGTAGAGATTTAATACTAAGATGATAGTTTGTAAAGTTGAAGGAATTCTTGACTAGAGGAGTTAGAGGTGGGTTGGGTGCCCTCTTAGTTTAAATCCTTCTTGGAATAAATTTTGGAAAATGTAAAGCTAATTTCTTTTATTAACTAAAACAACATGTTTCTAATCAATTGGGATTTAGAATGAAAGGCCTTCATAGAATCCAACTATATTACTACTAAAATAAGGAACATACAAAATGTAAAATGGCAATAATCCTTTAGATGATATTTTGAACACAAAAAATAAAACAAGAAAAGAAATGAACTTTAAGAAAAATAATCAACCTTACAAAACTTTAGACTAATGTAAGGACCATAAAATTTAAAGAAGATAATCCTTCTTCTAGCACCATGAAAGGGTATTGGGCATAATTTTGGATATAAGCAATGCTCTTAAAAACTCGTTTAAGAAGGCTACCGCCTAAGCTACATCCCATAAGGGTATGGAAACCCATAAATAGTCTCAACTGATATAACGAAACATGAAATTTTAAAATTAATGATAATATAGCTTGAAATTAATTCAAAATGAAATTAACCTCTAAAGCTACTAAAATAGTAATTATAATGATTTGTGATGCTTATAATTTCAAGAGGGCTATAATTGTATAACATGAATTTTTTTATAAATGACTATTAGAGTGACAAATCATTTTCATTTATATGTATAAATATGGAATTAGGAATAACTTGTTCTAACATGAATGAAATAGATTATATATATGTATTTTAAACAAACTACAAACTAAAAATGAAGAGTAATAAGATATAAGAAATAATAGTAAAAGAATTATGAATTGGAAATAAAACATATTCTAGGAAATTAACTTGACTAAGTTAAAATATAGCATGAATAGTAACTAACTATAAATTCTAAAATTAAACAAAATATATGTAGCAATCTAAAGAAAGTAATTTTAAGCATAATAAAGCATTTGTAATCCAAATTCAAGGAAATATAGGGCTTAAATCCTAAATAAGCCAACAACTTTCATCAAACTAACTTACATAATAATTTTTGTAATCTAAACAAAGCATAGTTTAAATAATTAACTAAAACACACTATTCTCACTCTTAACAACTAAAACAATAAACCAAAATATAATTCTCTCTCTATAACTACTAAAAATTGATGAAAGCAAAATTAAGGTAAAATTACATAGCTTAACATTGAGCTTTGGATTTCATCCATCAAATGAATTACTGCTTACACTAGTTTGTCTACTCATACCTCTAGAAGGTACAACTCTTCTAATAAGTCTAAGCATTAAGTCTTCTACTCATTTAGGAGCTACCGAAAGAATTGTTTATAGAGACATAAATTGACATCAATCTTCTCTTCTTTAGTCGTTAATGATTGAAACTAGTCTAAAAGTATAAATTCAAAAATAGAATCTAAATTTAGAGAAAGACTAAATTCTACAAGTTTAGGAAAGTCCCAACTTTCGTCTGATGCTTTCTTTAGTTCACTTCCTACCACCAATGTTGAACTTGTTTCTAATGTCTTTCCTTTCATTTTTAATGCCTCTTCTAGGTTTATTTCTAGTTGAGTTCTTTAGATTTTTTTATCTTAATTGTTCATTTATTTTTCTTCATGGCATTTGTCTATACTTAAAATAAAAAATAAACCAACTATAAGATCAAAATTTCCTAATAAATATAACTAAAAACATAATGAAAATTCAAAGCATATGGCAACCTTTAAAGAGAAATCACCATCATTGCATAACTCATATGGGTAACTCAAATACTAAGTAATTGCATAGCTATCAACATTATGAAATATGAAGAAGCACATAATTTCTACTACAGATAAATTACAATATTTATCTAAATGAAATAAGGGTTACCAAAAATGTATAATAGAAAATGATTCATATATCTTGAAAGATATGAGAGTAATAGTTTTCTAGAAATTAAACTCATAACTTATGGTGATATCAAAAAATATTGTTCACAACAATCTAAAATCTATGATTAATTACATGATTCAAATTGTAAAAAATTATATTATGGTAGAAGATTAAAACATGTAATGTCTCATCCAATAAAAACATACACATCAATCTAGATACATAATTATGAAAATTAAATTAATCAAATGCTAGCTTTTAACATGACATATAATAGAAACGCTCCTAAAACAAGAATCAATCATGGTTGAAAAATCATCAAAAATCAGTACACAAACTAACACTAATATTGAGGATTTTGTTGGCCCAAATCAAAAACATTATTTAGAATTCCAAATTTACCCTAAAATATATTCTCCAAAAAGAAAAATTGAAAAAAATTTATTTCAGTAGCAAGTCATTAAATTCGTTTATCATAGATATTTTCCATTTTATTCAAGGCTCTTGGGATCAAGTTGTTGAATGAAATTGGTGATTGTGGTGCTCTTAGGATTGAAGTCCACTTGTAATTTTGATAAGTTCCTAAGGAAATTAAATTTCCATTATGCATATCTACTTTGTAGTTGAGGAGTTCCATGGTGTTCTCAATGTAAAGGATGGAAGGACTTGCATCAAACTAGAAATTGACTATTAAATCACAAATCCTTCATCGATGTTACCAATGAATGTGGATCTATGAAATAATCATGATCACATGAGCAAAAGCTATGATGCATGATAATGAAGACTATGATCCTTGGTCAATCTATCAATAGATACTTGACACTTTGTTAAGCCTTGAAAAAAATTCTAAACTATTTATTGGTCAATGTAATAGGGTAGGATTAGCCTAGTTTCACAAAAGGATGGAAACACATGTGTACAATGAGCTCTTAGAGCATAATTGAGCAAAAGGATTGGCAATGAGTTATCTCCATGGCATTAATGTGCAAAGTCCTACTTCCTAGGACTAGCATTTGTGAAGGAATGATACAAAATACTAATGGTTTCATCCTCTTAAGGTGATTGCTTTTTGAGACTATGTCCTTCTTACTCTTATACATCCTTTTTCTTTAAAATCATGTTGCATCATATTCTACCAATAATTACGATGTTAACTAGATTTCTCTCTTTAAAAAAAAAAAGTGTCTGAAGGACAAGTACTAGGTTTGAACATAGAACTATGATCTAGAACTCATGGCAAGCCAAATCAAGCATGTGTGATGAAGAACCATCAAGGAATACTTATAACGCTAACCACTTAGGACCAAGTCCCATGTACCACATGGGCAATGTTACTACCAATAATGTTTTGTCCTTAGGAAAGAAAAAACTTTCTAATTTTAGGATTTTCTACTTAACTGCATAATCATTTAATTAAAATTTTGAACAAATAATGAAAGATAATTAATTATTAGCATGGAAAATGGTCCTAGTCCCAAAAAAATTTATTTTATTTTTCAACATCCATGCTTAAACTTAAAATAATAAAAGGATTTGCGATAGAGAGTTATGGCTTAATACCAATATTTGTTTCAAAGTACGAAAGTGGTACCATTGGTGGAAGATATTTACCTCATAGCTTATTATTTATCTTATGTCAAGAATCTTTATCATCAACTATAACCTACTTTTTGATGCTAGTTTTAATCATTGATTTAATATTATTTTTGTTAGATAATATTAATTTATTTATCGTATGAGCTATTTGTATGGGCTAGTTAATATTTTCTCTAGTACTAGTAAAAATATACATAGGAACTTCTATGTTCTCTCAATTCTTTATTGTCATTTGATCATTCTTATCATTAACATTAACTTGATTTTTCATATCTTCAACCTTATATTTTTTGTTTTCATCTTCAAGTTTAACACATTTTTTCTTTTCTTCAAAATCTTTTTTCTCAAACAAAAGAGAACAAGTATTAAACCAATGTTCTTCATGATAGTAAAAGTTGTAAGAACTAGGAAGATTATAATATGTAATTGGTTGAATATAAGTCTTCCCTTCTATTTGTAATACCAATTCCTTTTTATGATTGAGAAGCTTAATTTCGAAAAAAATTCTACGAAAACAAAAAGCTATAGAAATAGACTTCATATGCTTAATGGGACTAAGAAAACTAATAATTTCATACTCATATTTCTAAAAAAATCAACAAAAAATTATGTAACTCAACAAAACATGGAAATTTTAGCATATTTTTTAAATTTAACATCAAATTATGGAGCCCACTTATGAATGATCAACACTCCATGCTTATGTATAAGAGATCCTATATCTAGGGCACATTGTACCATCAATGTTAATTTACACCTTGATTAAGTAAAATAATAGAGAAATAGCAAGTAACAGAAATAGAAATTCAATTATGAAATTTGAAGAGATGCACTAATAATACAAGAAATTATACTGGGGAAAGCATATGAAAACCCTAGTAATGGCTTTAGCTCCTATCAAACCATAATTCTGACTAAGAATTACAAGAGAAGAGAACATATTCAAAGGCAAAGTTTCTTAAACTATTGATGCCTTTCTTACTCTCCCACTTATTATTTCTTGTAAGGAATTACAACTAGGAAAAACCATTATATTTCATAAGTTATTAATCCAAGTTCTTTTCTACGCTAGTTGAACTTATTCATAGGAATTACCTTATTCAACATATCTATTAGATTTTTCAATGTAGAAACCTTTTCTAAAGAAATCCTTCCTTTTTTAATTTGATATTGAATAAAATAGAAATTTATCTCATTTTGTTTTTTCCTTACATGTAACCCAACATTCTTCAATAGAAGGATTGCACTTTCGTTATTATAAGAGATGTTTACCTTCTATTTTTCTTGCCTAAAGTATTTAACCAATTATTGTTGTCAAACTACTTCTTTTCTTTCTTAAGAAGTTGCTACATACTCTACATCTATTATCAATAATGCAACATAGTGTTGTCTATACCAACATACTTGTGTTTAGTTTAAAAACATATCTACTTGTACATTTTCAATTATGTAGATCATTGTCCCAATCTATGTCCATAACGCCATGTAATCTAAAGGAACATTTTTCATAATAGATGGAAAAATTAATAGTAGCTAAGAATTATTTTAACAATCATCTAATGTTCTTTACCAAGTTTAGACATAAACCTACTAACAACTCTCACTAATATTATGTCTAATACAGACCATTGCATATATGAGGCTATTTACAACATTAGCATAGGGGATTTTTCTTATTTCCTCTATTTCTTCATCTATTATAGGGCATTTCTCCATTGGCAATTTTATGCCCACAGATAATGGTGTGTTTACTAGCTTACAATCTTGCATATTAAATTTTTCTAAAACTTTATTAACATATGCAAATTGACCAAGCCATAGCTTTTAAATTTTTCTATCTCTTCTAATTTTCATGTCCAAGATTTTCCTTGTAAAACTAAGGTACTTCAGCTCAAACTAAAATGATTGTTGATATTTTAGCTTAGTGATTTCTTGCATATTAGTCCCTACTATCAACATATCATCAACATACAATAGTAGTATCGAACAAGTTTATGAATCTTTCTTTGGATAAATACAAGGGTCATTGTTAGCTCTTACAAAAACAAATAATGTAGGAATTAAATTTCTTAACCATATCCTAGGAGATTGTTTCAAAAAATTCAAGGATTTCAACAAGTAACATGTCATGTTCTCTATACCCTTAACTATATATCCTTTAAGTTGTTGCATGTATATTTTTCATCAAGATCTCCATGAATAAATGCAACCTTAACATCCATCTATCAAGTTTAAGACCCAAGGCAATCACAAAGGACATTAGGAATCTTATGGATGTTAATTGTACCATTGGTGCAAAAGCTTCTTCATAGTTAATACCCTTCTTTTGAGAGTATCCTTTTTCTACCAACCTTGCCTTTTATACTCCTCCCTCTTTTATCCTAAAAATTCATCTACACTCAATATGTTTTCTTCCAAGAGAAAGTTTAACAAGGTTTCATTTCTTATTTTTCTTTAGTGATTTTATTTCCTCATCCATAACATTTTTCTAAGCTTAACTAACTTTTAAATTACAATATTTTTTATAGGCCTAAGAAGCATCACTAATACACAAAACATATGAATCTAAATACTATGGTATTCTTCTTACCTGACTTAACCTTCTTACTAACTAATTTTCTTCTTAAGGTAGATCTTCCTCACCATTATATTTCTTATCAACTTATTCTACAATTGATTCTTGCTCAATATCATAGTGAGATTTTTCTAGATTTTTTTCCTCAACTTTATCAAGTTCAGATAATTCATAAATGCCACATTTCTACTATAAATAATTTTGTTAGAAAAAATATTTCATAGCTTATATCCTTTTATCCCATGGTCATATCCAAGAAAAATACATTTATTGAATTTATAATCCAATTTAGATCTATATTCTTTAGACACATGATAATAAGCTATACTTCCAAATACTCTCAAATGGTCCAAAGAAACATTCTTACTAAGCTATATCTCTTATGGGATTTTGCCATCCAATGATGATGAGGGCATTGTGTTGATTAAGTAGCAAGCTATCATCATGGCTTTCACCCAAAATTTCTTTTCAAGATAAGCATCACTGAGCTCATTCCAAGAGCATTCTATTTATCCATTCTACAACTCCATTTTGTTGTGAAGTTCCTAGAATGCTCTTTTACCTTAAAATACCATGAGTCCTATAAAACCCTTCAAATTCATCTAAAAAAAATTTCCACCATTATTTACTCTCAGGGATTTAATTATTTTGTAAGACTAGTACTCAACAAGATCTTTATATTCCTTGAATTTGTCAAAGACTTCATACTTGAATTTTATGAAGCAAGTCCATACTTTCATAGAATAATCATCTATAAAGGAAACAAAATTTAGAACTAGTAAGTGAAGTTACTAAAATAAGACTAAACATATCACTATGAACTAGATCCAATGTGTTTTTAGCTCTTTGAGTAGTTGTAGGAAAGCTTAAACAATGTTGTTTTTCATTTAAGAAATGTTCAAAGAGAAATAAATGATCCTTAGCATTACCTTTAATTCAACCTTTTTCTTGAAGAATTTGGATGGACTTTTCTCCCACATGCCCAAGTCTTCTATGTCATAGATTCATGGTGAAGTTCTCTTTCCAAGCATCAAGGACTTCAACTTTGCCAACCACTACAACATCATCCAGCTAATATGGTCTTCCACTTTCTTCTTTGTATCTTATGGCTATGATAGATTTTCCCTTAAAAACTTCTGCATTTCTTATTTCTAAATAATATAAATAGGTGAAAATCATCAAAATTAGTCCTAGATAATAAGCTTTTGGTGAGCTCAAGGACATGATATACCTTGGGAATTATAATTATTCTATTATTATAAGATAAATTTACTTTCTCGTAGCTCTTAACTGTACAAGCTTCATCATTTCTAAGAAAGATAGGAGCATACATAGCTTCATGGTATTTAGAAAACTAGTTTCTTCTAGGTGTAAAACTATACAAATCATCCAAATTAATATACTAGTAATTATAATTAGATTTATCTCTAGTTTTGACTATATACGAGTCTAGTATTTCTTCATTAGTGATGAAATGTGAATAACGTAGCTGTGTCGATGCATCCTCATCAACACATCTCAAGATGTGTTGGCCCATATGCATTAACACTAATGCAGTTATTGCCTATATAAATGTGTACACCCATTACATTTATGGTACCATATGATCATTACCTTAGCCAAACTCTTTCAAATTCTTTTGATAGAAGTTAGTAAAAATTTTCCTCTAAGTGCCTATAGTGTGGATCAAATTGATTGTACAACATTTTATTCAAGTGCAATATGTACCTAGACACAGTTGCATGAATAGTAATAAAATTGATATTTCTTCCATTCATTGCAGCATTTAAATTAGTTTAACTCTATTTTCTAGCAATTTACTTTGAATGCAATTTACTTTCTTAATATTAAGAATTTAATATTATAATTCATAATTAATGTAAGTACGACCACTTCAAGCATAATATATTAATGTTTGGTAATCCTAGTAGTGTACTTGGTATACCCAGCAGTAGACACTTGGTAACCTAGGGGTATTAATATATGTTCATGATGTGTACGAAAAGTTAGAACGAATGCTCTATGTTTAACATAGTTTCATTAATGACTTAGTTAATTAGTTACTTAATTTAAATATTAAATCCTCCTTTTTTAATCATTTGGTAGATCCAAAAATAATAATAATAAATTCTAAAAATTAATATCTTATACCTCAATCATACTTAACCATACCAACAAATTAACACAAGTATTAATTGCGAAAACAACGATTAGCAAATTATGCCTTTCATCATCTCAAGATATAGGCCACTTAGGTAAAAGCTATTCCAAAAACTTTGATCAGATCATGTGTATATGCTAGTGATTCATATGGTTGATTGTAGGAAATATGCATTGCTCATCATTCATGTCATTGCCAAGGCTTTCATTTTAGCTAAGTGCACTAAGTACTATCAAATAGTGAAATCATACAAAGTCATAGTAAAAAGTAAATAACACAACATCATTTATAAAATGAATAATAATATTTTATCAAGACATGCTATATTAAAACAAACTAATATGTCTTCTTCTCGTAGGAATAATTTACCATAACCTATCAATGATTCTAACTAGTAACATGATAAAACTAGAAGAAATTCTTGTGAGACAACTCAACAACTAAAGGTTGTCTATGCACATTTGGAGCCCTATTATTTGTACTTCAACTTAATCCTTCATTAGGATGAACAGCTACACTAGAGAAATCTAGAGTGCAACATTGTATTACCTACCAATTATTCCATTTCTTTAATGCTCATGGAAACACTCATGAAACTTGGGATTGAATTAGTAAGCCTAGATTACCAAGTAACATTGCACCTCATAAGAGATTATCAATGAAAAGAGCCCCATCTTGGGAAATATCAACACATAGAGACATTTCATGAAGCCTCCAAGAGTAAATAGGTCCCAATCTCACTATTTCTACAATCACAGAAGAAGGATCAAAACTTTCTATCAGGGAAATCTTAATAACAAGATCCCCCTTCTTTTAATGAGAAAGAAAAAACTCACCAACGATTATAATCAACCTCAATGGATAACCAAAATGAGGGAAGAACTATTTTTGAACTAGGAGAACATTAGTGCTAAGGCCTTTGAACCATTTATCAAAAGAACAATCAAGGAACTAAAGAACAATGACAAGTCAACACCATTCTCCTAGTCCTCCACCTTCACCATCATCCTCATTATCAAAATTTGACTAAAGGAAGCATCACCTAGACCAAAGAAGGAATGATAAAAACCAATATTGTGATGACCAAATGTCCCATCATAGGAATGGAAGAAGAAAGTATAGTCAACAGTAAGAAGAAGGAAAGCATCATCATGAAAGAAGGCATAGTAGGTCACATCATAGAAGACATGACCATGACAAAGACCACTATAAACATAATGACTATGATGAATCAATGCTTACTACAAGAATCATGATCAATATTTCAAAATAAATTGATATTTTGACCAAGCATCAAAGGGATAGCCAAATTAAATGACTTGATATGAACAACATCCCTAAATTTGAAGGAGGGTATAATGCTAGTTCCCAACATCATTTGCAAGCCTTAAATGATGTCTATGCCTTGCAAAATATTGAAAATAAGTGGCAAAAACTTAAACTATTTCTCATGATACTAATCAAAGAAGCTGAAAGTTGGTACTAGTCCTTGGAGCCAAAATCTATTTGCAGATGGAGTACAATGTTGAAGTTGTTTAACGATAATTATTAGACATACTCCAAGGTGTCTAACTTTAGGAAATAGACTTAAGGATATAAACAAGGTGATCATGAATTCCTTGATGTAGCCTTGGGTAGGTATTACTCTCTTTTGCATTAATTCCTAGGCCATGATTTTTCTCAAAGAAAATAACTTTGCCACAAGATAGATGGGCTCATTGAAAACTAGAGAGACTCTTTGAGATTATACCCAAGGAAGAGTATCAAAGATGAGGATCTGTTAGATTGAAAGGATCATTGATCAAGTGGCCAAAGAAGAGGGATATATATTTTTGTGTTTTTGAGGAGGAAGCACCACTAGATAAAATGGTACAAAGGAAAACCTTGTCAATCCAAAAATCTATTACACAAATATTAGCTAAAGTAGAAAAAATTTGGAACTCCTTAAATGAGAAGTTTAATTCTACTCTAAATATTGTGAAGAGGAAAATTGAACAGGGGAACTGAGATATGAATAGAAGAAGGAGCAATTATATAGGTAAAGACTATTATCAGCAAAAAGATAAGGCTATAGTAGTTAAGAAGGTTGTAGATTCTAAAATAGATGAAAATGGATGTGACATATGCCAATATGAACATCTTAAAGGGTGTTGTCTTATATTTTCATACTTACAAGAATCTAGGATGTATGTTTTAAATCCAAAGTTTGCAAAAAGGTAACCACCCAAGAGATTGCCTTATCCACAAGGTAATTACCAACAGCCATTCCACCAACCATAGTATTATCCACGTGGAATGCCACCTCAACTTCAAGATCATTATCATCAATGACAAAACCCACAGTCTAGGGGGATGCCACCACCAAGGCAATAATATCCTTATCATCAACCCAGCCCGTATGTCTATTATGTCCAACAACCTATGTGGCTCTACAAGCCACACTTCCTTCTCCCATCACTATTATCCCACTGAATATCATACAACACCTACTCCATGAGTTAAATCTACTTCCACTTATCCTTCTAATTATCCAACATCTCATCCTACACTTTCCAATTCCATTCCTTTTCCACCTACACTACCTATGCAAGATAAAATTCCACAACATCCTTAGTAACACAATGTAATGATGGTTTTAAACATACAGTCGAATTACAATTCGAGTGGATCTAAGCATAAGCTTAAGAAGCAAGTTTTCTTCAAATCTAATAGTCCACCTAAACCCTCACAAACATCTATGGCTACTCATCCTTCACAAACTACTTGCAAAATTATCAACAAGCCACATTCAAACCAAAGATCCTAGAATGTGCAAAATGTCATGTTAACTTATGTAGTTACCAACTGGATTAAAGTAGAACATCTTCCCAAGAAAAGATCTAATCCTAAAATTCCTCTAATCTACTTACAGATTGTAGAAAATGAGGCATGTAAACCTCTAGTAGACTCAAGTCCTAGGATGAACTTAATTTCCTAAGAAATATATAAAACATAAAACCTACCTCTACTGAAGAAATGTAATATCACATCAAAGCTTGTTGATTGATCCATCACTATTCCCGTAGGATTGGTGGAGGATATTATGACCATTGTTTGTGAATGGTCCTATCCAATAAATTTTCTAATAATCCATGTAGACAACTATGAGGGGGACTTTCCTATTATCATGGAAAGGGCTTAGCTCAACACAATTAATACCAAGCTATAATCTAAGACCCCTCCTTGCAAATATTCAAGGAAAATGATTTTAGAAAAATAGAGAATAAGAGGGTTCAATGCATCATGTATAAAAACATATGGTATCATTACATGCAAAAAATATGGACCATGAAAAGCACCTCCATCACAACATGTAAGAAGTGTGTTAAAACATTAGATGTTCAAACATTCCTATGTGTAGTAGTCATGAAATAAGAAGATATCCAATGGTTAACCACATATAATAGTTCTAATTCAACAATGTACATGAAACTAGTTAAGCTCTTCCCAAGTGCTTATATAGATAAGATGGATGAAATGGAGAAAATTTAAATCCAACTCTTCCACACAAAAGTAGATATGGATTATGAAAAGTTGAAAATTCCTGAGAACTTTAAACAAGAACCCCTTGAATCCAAATCTTTACCAACAACTTTAGAGTATGTATTTCTTGATAGTGGAAAGCTAGTAATTATTAATGTCAATCTCACTAAAGAAAAAAGAGAAAGGCTACTAAAAGTTATGAGAAAATTGTCAACATCCTTTGCTTGGTCATATGATAATTTGACTAGAATAGATTTGTGCATATGCCAACACCAAATATATATGAACTCCACCATCGAACTAAAGAGAAATCCATAGAGAAGATTGAATTTAAAATTCAAACAAGTCATCAAAAATGAAGTTGAAAAAATTCTAAAGGTAGGATTCATCTATCCTGTGATTAATAGTGAGTGGGTAAGTCCAGTTGTTATCATGCCAAAGAAAGAATGAAACTGGAGGATCTATATTAAATTTAGGCTATTAAACATGAACACATTCAAAGATCATTTTATATTGACATTTGTGGACCAAGTATTGAATACAATTGTAGGATACCATTACTATAATTTTTTGGATGGGTATAATGGCTACAACCAAATCCAAACCTTCCAACATCTAGTCCTAAGCATCTTTTAGCAACATATTGGTAGCAATGTGAAGGTCTTCACAAATGACTTCTCCACCTATGGCATTAGTTTTCAATAGGCATTGAACCATCTTGAGCAAGTACTCAAACAATGTATGAAAAAAAACTGCAGCTCAACTAGCAAAAGAGTCACTTGATGATCCAAGGTAGCATTGTTTTGGGACATAGATTTTTGGAAAAAGAAATAGATGTGGATCCTAAAAAAATTAAGGATCATCCAAGGAATAACTAGATAATCTCAAACTGTCAAGGATATGAGATCATTCCTCAATCATACTGGTTATTATCGGTGCTTTATTGAAAATTTCTCTAAAATCACAAAACTGTTGGTAGAATTTGTGGATTGAGAACTTAGAATGAGGGTTGGATAAGTTTCCCAATTAAAATTGCACCATCCACATGAACAAACCAAATTTTACATGGTTTCCCAACTTGGGTATGTCCACACTTGAAGGGTATAATCCATGCATACCTCTAGACTTTGTTTTTCAAAAAATGTGGTTTGAAGGGCACCACACCCTATACAAGCTTTGAGCTCCACTTCGAAGTGTGTCATCACTGTGAAACCCCTTAATTCTCCAAGGTCCCAATAAGCTCAAGATGTGGTTTCAAGGATCCCACAAGCTTTATAAAATTAAGCTCTACTCTAATGTATTTTGACATTACAAAAATAGTCAATCTCACAAGATCTCAACAAGCTCAATATGGATGCCTTCTTGCAAGAAGCACATCAACCTTATAGGGTTATAAGAAAGAGAGAAAAGAATAAGGAAAGAATGTAACTAAATTTACAGGTCCTTGTATTTGAATCTCAATACAAATTATAGTCAAGAAAATGATGTTATAATGAGAAACAAGAATAGAATTACATAGAATAGATAATGAGTAGCTTATGTGTGAATAGTTCTTGCATAATTTCCAAGATTTTGACATCAATTTATAGCTTTGGAGTTTCTAAAAATTCCTCATAATTCATGCAACAACTACCAAATGGTTAGTGTAGACGTCTACTTCAAAGTTGAAACACCTAATTAAGATTGGCCTTAATTCAAGTGAGACATCTATCTGGAAAATGGGACCTCTACAAGGATACATCTAGTGTTGGAGATAAATGTCTACTATTTTTCCAAGACATCTCCTCAACTTTTGAACTTTCACTTCTACGACTTTCTCCTATCAATTTGCCTTCTTGGTAGTGCTTGGAGCATCTTCATTTGACTTTTACACTTTGTTTTCATCCATGCTCTCATCTTGCCCATGTAATCTTCATTTTGAAATCTCATCATAGATCTCATTTTTTTGAGTTCTTAGATTTCATTATGGAGTTCCTTTTCATGTCCTGTAAAATCATCATCCACCACAAACATTCTATATTCTCCATTTTTCTTAAGGTTTTGACATATCAAAAGGTTAACAGAATTCACTAAGAAAGATGCAATCTTTGAATAGACCAAGAAATGTAAAGCATTCCAACACTTAAAGTAGAAACTCATAGAAACCCTATCTATGCATCCTAGATTGGTCCAAATCCTTTCATATCATGCCAAATACATCTAACTATTTCTTGTAAGTAGTGCTTAGACAAATGGATGATCAAAAATGTCAATATTATATCCATTATGTAAGCCAGAGCATTATGGGTATGCAACTTAACTATATCATCACTGAAAAAGAACTTATGATGGTGGTGTATGCCTAGAAAAATTTAGGAACTAGGTGCTTGAATACCCAATATTTGTGCACATGGACCATAATGCAATCCAATTCCTAATGAACAAACTAGTAGTAAGCCCTCGTGTTATATGGTGATTGGTGATCTTATAGGAATTTGATCTCACCATGATGCATAGAAAAGAAATCAAAAATGTAGTTTCTAATCATTTGTCTTAGTTAATATGGGATAGCAATGAGGATGAAGAATCTTTACCTTATCAACTTCCAAATCAACTCCTCTTTGTTAAGTTCATTGAAGTTCAAGCACCAAGGGTTACAAATTTGTATGATGAATTCCTACAAAATGGGATTATAGGAAGAAACAATAATTTCTTTACCAAGTTAAACATTACATAGAAATTGAAGGCGACATCTACAAGATTTGTGTTGATGATCTAGTACAATGATTTGAACCTGATGCAGATTAGTTATGAGTCCTCCAAGATGCTCACAAAGGTTCTTGTGGTAGCTACTACATACAAAGAAGGATAATCATAAAATCCTTATGATAGGATACTTTTAACCAACAATCTTCAAGAATGCTCACCATTTCTCTCATTTATATGAGAGGTGTCAATAAGATGGAAGAATAACCATCAGAACGAAGGAATCCCAATAATGGATCCAACCACTAGAGTCTTTTGACCTTTGGGGTATTGACTTCATGGGATCTATCACTCCCATGTCCAATAGAAAGGCCTACATTATAGTTGCTTTTAACTACTATACCAGGTGGGCTAAAGTTGTAGCCATATCTAATTGTACATCTACCACTATAACTTTATTTTTTCAACAAATGATAAACAAGTTTGGTATTCCTAGAAACTAATTTTAGACAACAGAACACATTTCATAGGTTCTACTTTTCACAAATTGTTGCAACAGTTAAGGGCATAACATAAACTCAAAACATCCTATCATTCCCAAGCCAATGATCTTGTAGAGATCACTAATAGGGAAATCACAAGAATTCTAACATGAACCATTTGTAGATATAGGAAAGGTTGGAGCACAAAACTCAATGATGCCCTTTGGACATATCACTCAACATGGAAACTTCTTTTACGCTACTCTTCCTATGAGTTGGTATGGGAAGAACATTATATTATACATTCAACATTTCTTTTTAGGACTATGACAATTTAGCACCCAACAAGCCCTCAAAAGCACATGTTAGTCAATGTCTAGTAACTTAAACCATTTATGGAATTCCAAGTAACCAGTAACAATACTAACACCTCTAATCAAGAACAAGCGTACTCCATTTCTGAATCTCCTCCTTCCAACTTAGTTGTGGGGGAGATATCCATCTACCATAAATCTTGACAAAGATACATAATTTTTCTTTTCTTTTTTTTACAATATTCTTTATATTTTTTCCATTTTATTAATATTTTATTAATTATTTATATATTTTTCTTTTCATTTTCCTTTGTTATTTATTATTATTTTATTATATTATCATTGTTTTCATTTTATTTTATTTGAAATCTCATATTTTGTTCCATTGCTACTAAGAATTTTGGAAATTGTTAATTGTAGCTATCAAAATTATGATTAATTGCCACAAGGCCAATTTTGTCCTTAGATTATGTTCTCTACTAACAATCTCTTAGTTTTCTGGTAGTAGTGGGCAATGAGTTCACAACATCCACCCATTCCATCTATTTCATATGGAGTTTGCATCATGGGACCATGAAGGTTCTTTCATATTAAAACTAAAATACCATGTGATCTTGTTACCTAATGAACTAGGAAAGGACCAAGTGGGAATGAAAAAGGGTATGACCTTAAGGGGATTTTTTGTGCTCTTTTCTTAACTTCTTTCTTAAGTTTATGATTTCTTATTAGTATACCATCATTCCTACTATCAATCATAAATGGAAGCATGTCTTTGCATGATGTGCTTCCTAAAAAAATAACCACAATGAAAATTCAAAGCACACCCCTTAGATAATTTCATGGGCTACAAGCACTAGTTATGGGGGTAGAAAGACATGTTACCTATGCTTGAAGGCACCCTTCTAACTAAGGCCCTACCTACTTCCTTCTTCTTTTTTCTTTTCTTCTTCTCTTGGAGTGATGGTTGACCTTTGAGGTTATCATAGGCTCTTGATGGTTAAAGAAGGAGAATATATCAATGCAAGGTCACTATAATTAGAAGGGACTTGCTCTAAAATTGGAATGAATTGGTATCATATCATCTTAATCACATAATTCACCAAGGATCTTGTGTGAACAAGATTCATATTACCTATATAGTGTTCTCTAACTACCATGCCCTCACTCCATCTTCTATCACCTCACTGTCTCATACCATGGTGAATGATAGTTTTATTTACTAATCTACATAATCCTAAGACAATCCCTCATATGGGTATGAAACTTAGCTTAAAATAATAATTCATCATCTTAGGTACCTATTAACTCCTTGTGATTAGGTGATGCAAGGGCATATTAGGCATATTCTTGCTTTGGGAAGGACCCACATGTATCTCTTTTGGTCCTCCTTAAGTTAAATTCCTTAAGCATAGGCTAATTACACACTTGATCATATCAATAGCCTTAGAAAATCCAATGTTTACTCTATTTTGACATCAAAATATTCTTATAAAAACCCCATCCCATTCACTCTAATTACTTCTATTTGGTGAACCATATCCTTTTTCATATTGTTGCTATGATTCTACAATTCTTTGGCTTCCACTTGGCTCTTATTTCAACCCCAAACTTGACTAAAATTCAAGGGAAAAATCTAGCTATGAATAGCTATGTCGATACATCCCCATTAACAAAGTGAGATGAGTCAATGCAGACCCATCGATGCATCCCCTTTGATGCATAGCAAAAATACTATACATATGGATGATACTTCACTCATTTTTCACCATTTCTCTCAAATTTCATAGGAGTTTTTGCAATTTTTTAGAGCTAACAAACCTTCCATGAGCTCTAACTTCCAAATCACTTACCTAAATTTACCTGTTCTTCAACTCTTAAGCTACCAAAGTGATGAGTGGTGAGGTACCCCTACACTCAACCATATGAATACGAGAATTTCACACATGATGTGGTCGAACTCTGCAAACAAGCTAGTTGTGGTATCTAGATAGTTACTCATTGATCGTAGTCTATTGTCTTCCCACTTGGACTAGTATATGCTTTTTCACATATGGTTTAGTCCAAAGTGAGGTGTATGATGTGGATTCTAACCTAGTGCTACTCCTCGAGGCAATGGAAAATCACTTTAATTAAGCTAGGAGGAAAAGGGAGAGAGAGCTAAGCTAATAGGACATGGTAGGAGAGCGTCTAAACTAGCCTAAGTGCGATGAGCATCCATTCCTTAATCATCCGTACACATCTTGGACCTTGTGCATGACTACTATTGGGATTACCAAGTGTAGATCCTAGGTACACTACTAGGTTACCAAGTAGTCACACTTAAATGCTTGTGATTAAGTCGTACTCATTCAGTTTTTAATAGGAGTTGAGGGTAGAGAAGTATTAATTAAGAAAGAAATTAAATAATTAAACTAAGTGAATGCTACAATGATGAAGTAATCTTGATCTTTATTTCTGGTCATGTGCATGTCCAAGTACATCACACTCAAATAAAGGTGTCGTACAATTACAATCATCACACTGCGGGCATGCACTAGGAGAAAGGGTTGAGAAGAACTAAAAATGAAAACTAACTTCTAGACAAAACTATTGAGTAACGGATTGACACCTTGAACCTACATGTGTATTTATAGGCCCACACAGGAGTCACGATATCATGTATTCGATATCACTTCTTAGGTCGTGATATCGCATACCCAAT
Organism: Gnetum montanum; assembly: GCA_015680685.1. NCBI lineage: Eukaryota > Viridiplantae > Streptophyta > Gnetopsida > Gnetales > Gnetaceae > Gnetum > Gnetum montanum. The sequence goes on along the minus strand of MNCI01035006.1, from coordinate 595,697 downwards.
ATCAAAGCCTATTGAATCATGATTCATCATACCCCCATGACTGAATGAAAAATCATCCTCGAGTAAAATAAAATGAGAACAAGCCCCATTGATTACACAGTGGATAGGTATGGGATTATTTCCTAACTAGGAATTTATTCATGCCACAGTGGAGAATTGAATACAACAAAATTGGGACATAGACACAAAAATTTCAAAATTTCAAAATTAAAAAAATTTTGTAGGAACTCATGTGGTTCCTGGTGGTGGTGGTTCCTCCATGGAACACTTTCCCTTGCCTTGTGCTCCAGGTTTTGGAATTTGATGGCTCTATAATAGTTCTTAGAGATTTTCCTCTTCAATTTAGGGGTCTTATGTTGTCCATGCTAATGCTCCAATGTTTGATGGAGTCAGCACCTCCCATGGGCATGGTAGTTACAAGAACATTTGATTTGCTTTAACATACCAGGCCATAAACAACCATCGTTCCTCCTCATAGGCTTTGGCTTTGTCCTTGTACTCTTGGAAATCTATAAGTCGTCGAGCCAAATCCACCACAACATCTTTCTACCCTTGGTAGCTGGCCTTAACCACCTCTAGTTTAGAATTTATGACTTCTAGCCTTTACAATGTTTTTTTGTGCTTCAAAAATTCTACTTCATATTTAGCATAGGTGATAGCTATCTACTATTCAAGCTTTGTTCTCAGGCATCCTACTATCAACATGGCTAGATTGGCATACTGTAGGTTTGCCAATTCCATGTACTTTGTGAGATCTTAAATCTACAAGTTCTGGCTTTTAAGCTTTGCCTAGTGAGCAAATGCATATGTGTCCAATATGACCCACCAATCAGTGTGTTAAGCACTAAATGTATTGATGTGGGCCTTGGCCATATGGATCTCCTTCTCAATGACTTGCTTGTACCTCCCCATCTAATCTCTGAAATGTGCCTCTAACTTTTCATGCTCCTTGGCCTTGTTTTACCACACACTTATTTCAATGGCCATCTTCTATCGAATTGCACATACCTCCTCCATTAAGAGGGTTCGATTCTCTATGGCCAAATGATTCATGTCTTGGTTAACCTTGACCAAATATTCTCATAACTACTAAAAGTTTTCTTCAAGAACATTCTTGTATTTCTCCACAATGGTCAACCGAAGATTGTCAGTAGCGAGCTATTTATTCTCCTCTTGTAAGGCTCTAAGTGCCTTGGTGTGTGCATAGGTTTGCGCTTATGCCTTGGAGGCATCCTAGTCGGCCTTCTCCTTCTCCTTCATCACTCTTTTATTATCTACCAATAGCTTATTGAGCTACTCTATCCTGAAAGTGTCTAGCTAGTCTACAGGAACAAACTAAGATGGGTCCCACTATGTAGCTTACAGGGTAACAAGCCTCTCTTGGAGTCTTACCAACTCTACTTCCACATGCTCGGCCCTAGTCTCTATCATGACTAGATTTCCTTTGGTGGAGATGAGGTCTAATTGTGCTGTTGTGACATCTTGTGGGATGTTGAACAAGGACATCATTACTTGTCCTGTCTGTAGCAATCAATCAAGGACATCCTCATGCTCCGTAGGAGTCATTGAGGGACCAGCCAAAATTTGAGCATCACATGCTCCTGTGAAATTCACCGATGGCACAATAGGGACATTGAAATATTCTTTGATGTGGTCTGTGACCACTTCTACGACTCCCATTTCATCTTGGTGCTGCATGACCACTATTGTGGTCACTTCACCCATTTCCAATTGCACCTGGAAAGATGCATCATTCCCTAAAATCTGTTGTGACCAATGGGTCTTCTCTTCTCCTGTTTGGATGGACACTTCACCCCATGCATGATCAATAGAAATTTTGGGCTGTACAGTGTCATCAATGACCCAGAAGAGATTGGTATCATCATAATTTCCGCAACTGACCATCTTAGTGATGGCCCTAAGATGGCCCATTAATGATTGATAATCCTGCGGTGGTGATGGCAGTTGGTCTCACTAACTTGTGCTAAGCCTTGCTTCTTTTTGTTGACTGGGCCTAGTGCTTGGGAGTTGGCTAGGACCTACAGTCTGAGTTGTAAGGGGTCCCACCATCTGTTCTTGCTTTGGCTCTAGTGTCTCACCAACACTTTTCCGTGGGGCTAGTGGCTTCAACAATTTAGCAAACAAAGCACTTTGGGCTCTTCTGGTAACATCATTGGTGTACCCCAAAATTCCAACACACTTGCACAGCTTCCTAATGAGACAAGGGAAGGGCAATGCAAACTTCCCTATCTTTCATTCTTCAAACTGCCTCAAGATCTTCACGAGATATAGATGGGGAAGGTTAGCATTAACCTTGCCCATCAATATTGCACTTCCTCTTACCACACATGTTGAGATTCAGTTCAATCCTCTTGTGGGGAAGATGTGATAAGTACCAATTTTGAAGTATATCCTTTCTTCCAACATCAACTCTCCATATGTCTTGTCTTCTTTACCATATGCCCTCTTCAACCATATTCTTCATGCATTGACATCAGAGCAAGTGGGTAGGTGAGAAAATTTTGGCCCTGTATTCAAAAGATTTAATACTTCTGAGATGGCCTTGCTAGAAAAATTGACAGTTACACCACCAATGTCAACTATGGTGCCCTCTTCCTTATTATGCCAAAACTAGTACATTTCTCCTAAGTACCAGGCACCACTTTCAGAGAGGATATGCCATAATGGAGACCCCTTAAGCTAGTCCCTAATGGCCTTAGAAGCGAACTCCATGAAAGATTCGAAGTTCAACCTCACGATCACTACTGCCAATGTGGACCTTTCATGGATGACCTGAACGCACTCCAGGGACAACATTAAGGGGCTCTTGATGGATGCTAAGTGACTGCACCTCTTTCTCTGCATGTTCCTTGAGAGACGCTTGGCCTCTGCCTCTCCTCGATCATTTTGACACACCTTGAGAGGGTCCTTCTTATTGTCCGCGTTTAGGGGCCATCTGTAATTTCATGAGTCCAATCATTAGTAAGGTTGCTTACAAAAGTTAAGTTATACCTTACTGCTTGCCATAATGAATACATTTTCTTATTTCATGTGATTTACAGTTAGTAAAATGTCCCCCAAAATTTTTAGTATTGGGCCCAATTTCATCCAATGGTCTCAAAGTTTAAATTCCTTATGTAAGTGAGGAGATAATATTGTTTTTGGCAACATGTTTATCATTTTTATAAGTAATTACCCTTTATAGTATCTGTTGGGCGATGATCAATTTTGAAAAATTTATGTGCAATTTGGAGTGTACCCTTCCCCCACGACTAAGCTAAATACTCCGAGTTCAGGTAGGTTCGATTGAAATGAGAATCGGAGTGCTAGCAAATAGGTTATGGTTGTTTGACCAAGAGGTGTGCAACTCGCAATTTGTGGAAGAAAATTTGAAAAACTCCCCCCGCATGAAAAATTGCAAATAATGTTGATGTGCATAGGTGAGGTCCATAAATATAGTTTTTTAGGACGTGATATCGCATACCCATTAGTGTGACCGTAATATCGCATCTGACCCGATATTAGGTACCTAATATCATGACCTATCGAAAATAGGGTACTTAGAAGAGTTGATAAATTTCTAAAATTCTAAAGTCAAAAATGAAGGACTTGAGGTTAGTGTAAAAGGTCCAGGGTAATGTGAAATAGATCAAAAGGCACAAAAAAGTATAATGGTGTAGGAGCTGACAATGAAATACATGAATTGGATGAGAAAGAACATGTTTCAATATAGAGGAACGTTTGAACCAGAAGGATGATGAGGGAAAGGATAATGTTGGTAATGTAATTCTCGGAGGGTATAAAATAATGTGATGANGTTGGTAATGTAATTCTCGGAGGGTATAAAATAATGTGATGGTGATATGTAACGAGTACAAATTACAAAATTCATGCAAGTGGGTCCTCCCCAAAGCCGGTTCCAACCTATAATGCCCTTGTGTAACCACAACTTAAAATGTCTGTAGGTACTAGAAGGGTTAAATGTAATTCACACTAGTTCCACAAAACACACACATGTAGATACCACCATGATAAGGTATGAATTCTATGCCACACAAGACACAAGTCAAAAATTCTTGAACAACAAGATGGGATGAATTGTAGAACGGATTACAGAGATTAGGACATGAGGTAACTGACCCAGGGCACAATGAATCCTGAGTGTAGGACATGATTAATGTTTCATTAGCTCGTCACTCCAAAATCAAGACCAAATCCATTCCTGCAATCAGTGACATCGCATTGTTTCATCCAATGATGGACAATCATAAAAGCATCATGATAGCAAGGTGTATAATCACTTGGCATTTTGTTCAAGGGAGGAGTGATTGGAAAGTTGTGGCACACTTGTCTTGATCTTTTTGTCACTTTTTGCTTACCTGCTTTAGCACACACATCTTTCTTATGTTTTTTTTTCTTTTCATCATTTTTTTTGAATGCTTAATCCAAAGAAGCTGCCTACCTTTAGGCATGGGTGCATGTCTTTCCAGTGGGACCCCCTAGAATAGTATTGTTTTTCTGAATTGAATGGCTTTATTACTCTTACTCCCATTTTTTGTTAGATCTACAAGGATCTTAGTACAACCAAGCTGCATGGTAACTCTCATAGATGTCACCAAAGAGAATCCACAAGTCCCATTGATGTCACACCTTGGCCATTCCTTCTTAGTTCATCATTCTTCACCCTAGGCATAATGAGCACAAAATTACTTTAAGTTTTAACGATGTCAAGAATATCATCGTACCCAAAGAAGAACTTCTTATTAATAGGATGGCTAGGTGGATGTGATGGGCTCACTATCCAAATAATTAGTTACATGATACTTGATAGCATAGAACAACACCTCAACCAATGGGTCACATGAGTATTTTATTTACCAATGAGATTACCCTCAAACAGATAAAAACAACAAGTTGAAAAATGAAAAACTGGAAAAAAAAATGTGTAAAATTAAAGAAAAGAAAAAATAATTATTAATTCTTCTTATTAGAATTGGATATATCCCTGATAACTAAACCTTTGATCATGGCAAGAATTAATAAATGGAAAGTGTGGATCCATGCATGTTGGAAATGTTGGGGATCGATCATCTCCCAACCACTGGGTGTCTTTTGATGTGGTGGTTGGAATGTATCCATATTTGGGTTCACACACTTGACCATAATAAACATAGTGGGGTAGGTTATATGATGGGGTCATGGGATAGGGATCTACCCCACTATGGCACCCTTGACCGTAAGATGGCATGCAAGGATCAATGTGTTCCCCTCTGTGGTTATATTCATTGGGCTACATAGTTGTTGGAGTATTGATTGGTGGCCTTGATAAGGTAACATGAGGTGTTGAGTTAGAGGAGAAGGATGCATCATAGCATTGAACTTGTGCTGGGTTGGAAGATGCAATGGGTTCAACATCGTGTTGCTTCTTTCTACGTCCATGCCTAAAGAAAGGGCACTTTTGAGTACTTCCACTACTATTGATAGAAGTAGCACAAGTAGCATTCATAGGTTGGTGCTGTGGTACAAAACCTTCTAGTAAAATTGGTGGCAATGTAAAAGGAGGTGAAGGATGAGAATATTGTTGTTGAGGAAAAGTGTAAGGTACATGAGGTGGTGACCTTGTCGAAGAGGGTATGAGTGGATAGTATTCCGATGAATGATAATGATGAGGTGAAGTAGAGGATGATAATCCTGTTGGAGAAATAGGGTGTTGAACATAGTAAGAATTTGACGTTGAGACATACCAAGGATATGGTTGGGTTGGTGATGGACTCCCCCATGACTGGGGCTTTTGCCACTATGGTTGAACCCAATATTTTTGTACAAAATATGAATGTAACATTCCTCCCCAATGCTCATGTAAATGTGACTGGGCATTGACCTTTGGGGTGATCATATAAACAAACGTTGCATTGATATGTGAAGTTGGTAGTTGAGTTCTTATTCTTATTATCTTCTATCCTTTGTTCTGATTGTTGCATGGTGTCCTATCTTGTTTCTTGATTCAGCATAGTTGTACCTCTACTATTGTTAGCATATTCTCCATATTTCCTGTGCACTCATCCTATCATCTTATTAATATTTTCCTTGATTTCATCTAGTGCTTATTGCATTGGCAAAGATAGAAATGGTTGCACTTCCTCAAGGTGGGTTGATTTCTCCTCTTTATGGTTATGGACCTTTGCTAATTTGAGATTTTGGTCCCATTGAGAGTTTTCAACATTCTCCCATTTAGCCATTTCTCCTTCTTCTTTTGCTACCCTCTTAATAAGCTCCTGGAGTTGATGGATTTGTAGCTCATATAATTGACCTTGGGCATAAATCCCTAGGGTCTCCCTTGTTTCATTATGGATCCCATCTATGATATGGTACATTAGCCTTTCCTCAGAGAACCCATGGCCTAGGTAGTTGTTTAACAGTGCATAATATCTTTCTAGGGCCATGTCCAAGGGTTTATGTTGTGCTTGTTTCCACTCTTGGATTTGTCTCCTCAAGGTTGACACTCTCGCATAGGTTTGATATCTTTCATTAAATAGTTCTACCATTATTGGCCAATGTTGAATTGATTTTGGTTTTAACAACCTATACCATACTTTTTCTTGGCCAATGAATGTTGCAAGAAAGAGCTTAAGTTTTTTCCATCCATTATCAATGTTATTCCATACACAGGCATCATGCAAGACTTGTAGATGATGTTGTGGATCTAAATTGTAGCCTCCTGAAAACTTAGGAAAGTTGTTTAAGTCAAGCCTGGTTAGACAACTTTTCTTACGATGCTTGCGGGATATTCAAATAGCCTCTTGTATTTGCGTTAGGCTTGTAGTGGCTAGTAGGGGTTCATCATCACTAGGTATGTTATGCATTTATGAGTTGGGATGATGTTGTTTGCATTTATGCTCATAGGAGACCCCTACATTAGATTGGGTACTCCAAATTTCATCTTCATCATTATATAATTCATTGGTTCTCCAATGAATTACCTTACTAGTTGTTGCGTTATCATAGTCTTGTGAGAGAGACATTGTTGTGAATCAGGTGTAACTTAATTGAATTTAATTTAATTTCTTTTCTAAATAATATATAGTTAATACTTGTTACAGCGATCTTGTATCATATAACTAATCTAGATAACTAGCACCGTCCCCAGCACTGGTGCCAATGATGAGTGGCAAGGTACCCCTACACTCAACCATACGAATACGAGTGTTTCATGCATGATCCGGTTAAACTCCACAGACGGGCTAGTTGTGGTATCTAAATAGTTACTCATTGATCATAGTTTGTTGTCTTCCCACCTAGACTAGTATATGCTTTATCATGTATGGTTTAGTCCAGAGTGAGGCGTATGATGTGGTTTCTAACCTAGTGCTACTCCTAGAGGCAATGGAAAATCACTTTAATTAAGCTAGGAGGAAAAGGGGGAGAGAGCTAAGCTAATAGGACATGGAAGAAGAGCTTCTAAACTAGCCTAAGTGCAATGAGCATCCATTCCTTTATCATCCATACACATCTTATACCTCATGCATAACTACTACTAGGATTACCAAGCGTAGATCCTAGGTAGGCTACTAAGTTACCAAGTAGTCACACTTAAATGCTCGTGATTAAGTCATACTCATTCTATGTTTAATAGGAGTTGAGGATAGAGAAGTATTAATTAAGAAAGTAATTAAATAATTAAACTAAGTAAATGGTGCAATGATGAAGTAATCTCGATCTTTATTTCCAATCATGTGTGTGTCCAAGTACATCACACTCAAATAAAGGTGTCGTACAATTACAATCATCACACTGCGGGCATGCATTGGGAGAAAGGGTTGAGAAGAACTAAAAATAAAAACTAACTTCTAGCTATAACTACTGACTGATTTACTAACTCCTTCCACCTACATGTGTATTTATAGGCCTGCACAGGAGTCACAATATCATGTATCCAATATCGCTTCTTAGGTAGCAATATCGCGTACCCGATATCGTGGGTCTGATATCGGAGCCTACTAAATTATGATTCATCACAAAGGTATGCTTTATGTCGTGGGAGCATTAAACACTAGGGTTTCACAAAAAGAATTTCAAAAATTGTTCTAACTCTCCATGAATAAGATATTAAAATAATATTAAATTAATGATCATAAGAGATAATATCAATAATCAACCTCCATTAAAACATGAATAAAATATTAATAAACTAATATCATAACCTTGTGATCACTCAATAATGACTTAACAATGAAATTCCAATGTCTAACGAATAAACATAACTCATTTTAACAAATAAAGATATCCAAAAGAATCAAAAGGTTATGCCTAAGAACTAATCCTAGGTTATGTTTATGATTGCAGATGGCACCCAAGAGAGGACTATAAGCAGGAGGACCATCATAGCCTAGGGAAAAGTGACCATAAGGGGGAAGGGCCTAGAAATAATAACAGCAATAACAACAACCCCATGAGTAAGTAGTTGAAGCTACTCATGCTACTGATCCTATATGGGAGGAGCCTAAGGTGGAATATATCTAATAGATTCCTATAGTAGAGACTTACTAATCTAAGTAGGATGAAGGCCCAAGACTAAGACCTGATTTTGAGGTCACACATATAAAAGCCTACCTAGAAACAATCTAGACTAAGGAAGTTTAGAGCTCCATCTTGTAGGAGCTAAACATTGTGTCATTCTTGGAGCTTACACCTAGGTTCGAACATAACTTCAAGGGTCTCCACTATGGTTCATTTTCTCTAATAGTAGATAATGGTACATGGGGAAAACCTACCTCCTCTAGAACAACCAACAAGGAGATTTCAATATCGCAATCTCCTACTTGGTTGAGGCCATACGAGAAGCTCCTAGTTTGCCTAATACTATTGCAAAATTGGTAGAGATATTCATCCAAGTAGACCCAAAGGCTAAAAATGAGTGGGTTTATCAATGCTATGGAATGGATTGCAAGGAGTATGATGCCCTCACCAAGGCAAAATGTGCATACTTTAAAATCATGTCCTATCACCTCAATCTAATAATGAGTCACACAAGGTCATAGCCTTCTCTGCTCGAGCATGCATAATTCTAAGTAAGAAATCCCCAATCAACCTACATAACTCATTTTCTTGGAGATTGAAAAAAATTTCAAGAAAAATAAGAAGGGTAGGAAGATACTCCCCTTTCCATGATTAATCAAAAAAATTTGCAAAAAGAAAGGCATAGCCTACTACTCAAATGATATAGTCTATATGGCTCTTACCACATCCTAGCAGGAGATGATGAAAAAATAAATCTCCTAAAAAACTTTAAGAGGAGGAGCAACCACCACAACAACTTGTAGCACTAAAGATAACATTGAAAATGTTGGTAGCTATAGAAAGATAAGAAAGCTTATAGAGCAGCATCTATAACAATAGTAAGCCTCTGAAGGTAGTAGGAAATCCTCATTCTAACGTCCAACCATGAGTCACCTAAATGATGTCATAAGACCCATAACCTAGGTGGATAGTGAAATGGTATCATTGTTCTTAACACAAAGGAACCAAGCACATATCCACTTCAACCCAAGTTCTAGAGAAGTCACTAAATCCATTCTAAGACAAGCATTTCCCAAAACTTTTGGGAATGCGACAACCTTCTGTGTGATGTTTTACGAAGAAAAAGGAGTGATGGTCCTTGTCATGCCACATAAGGATCAAGAGACAATGATGGAGGTGGTGTTTAATTACATTGGAGAAGCTTTGAATGCTCCTACTACATTTGTTCCTGATATTTCTACTATGGAAGATGTACTTCTATCAATAGGAGTAAAGAGTAGAAGGATAAGCACCACCCAACATGAGGAAGTGTTAGAATAACTAGTGGAAGCCAAGCAATTACTTCTGGAGATCTTTGATCTCTTGGAAAATATATCAACAACCTAGTCATAGCTATTAGAGACAAGGGACAAGTTATTAACTAGCCAATGCATAACTCGAGGAGGCCACTACTAGCAATAAATAGTTGGACACTAAAGTTGCAAAACTTAGAAACCATCTCTCTGATCATGTCATTCTTAGGCTAGAACTTATAAGGGATGAAGCTTTTCAACTGCTTCAATAGAAATACCAAGAGGCTAAGAATGTGAATGAGATGGCGATCTTCAATGCATCACTATTAGAAGCAATGAAAAATAACACTAACCATGACCTTCATCAAGTTCACAAAGAAAACCTGCTAGTAACCCATAATAACCACCACCTATAGAATGCTAGGTAATAAAAACATCAAATGGTAAAGTATATTTTCCAATTGCAGGGACAGCTTGCCAAGATGAACTTATAATTGAGGAGGTTGACTGCTGAAAATAAAAATCTCTTGATGGAGGAGGTTCATGCCCTCCACTAGAAGATAGCAATAAAGCTCATCATCTATAATAATAAGGCCCTAAATTTTGAATGAGTCAAAAATTATTATAGGGACCAAGTTTAGATGCTCAAGGACATTAATAAGAAAGAAATTAATTTGATGAAGTTAAAGGTAAATAAAGCTCTCTAGCAACTCCAACAAAGAGATGATGTATGGCAACCCATCTTTGATGGTCTTAATGCCTATAATAAAGCAAAGATCCATCTAAAGGAGTTGAAAATTGATGAAATGATAGAGTATATGAACTAGCCATCCTTCAATACACAAAATTGATAATGCTAACTGCATAGAGGCCCAAGAACGAATTGGAGAAGTATATGGCCAACTCTTACCTCTTTTATAAGGCAAATTTTAAGCTTCATAAGAAAAATAAACAAAAGTTGGAAGTAGCCAATGCAAAGCTTCAAGGCCTCAAAAGCAAATTCATAGATTAATGATCTATTGTTGAAAACTTGGCTAGAAGAATAAATGACTACTAGGAGTTGTAGAACCTTATCAAAATGTTCAATGTAGAATGTAAATAATTCACTCCTTGTTTCATCAACATGAAGAAAATTCTCCTTTTACTACCATTCCTATGGAATATTCCATCATCAACTCATCTAGGTGATGCAACCTTGATCATCTATGACCCATGAAGCAAAGAAGAGAAAATGAAGGTATTTCTAGATGCCTTCAAATTCCTAGTAGTAGCAGCAAAATAGCCTTAACCACCAATAGGATCAAGACATGATGATGGATCCTTCATGCTATAATATCCTTCACCTCCAAGCACAATGCAAAGATTTCATTTCATCCACCATCATTCAACCAAGCACCTACTAAATTTTGTAATAATAAGTCTTGTATTCTTTTTGTAAACTATATAATCCTTTTTGTAAATGTGATACTTAGAGTCAATTAGTTAACTAGTTAGTAAGTTAATAAAATTCTATACTTTTCCAAATTTCATAAGAAACTCAATCCCATTTTTGTTCACTCGAGAATGGACTTTTAGTCAGTCGTGGAGGTATGATGAAATGTGAATAAGGTGACTGCATCAATGCACACCTTTGAATGCAACCCCATCAATGTATCTCAGGATGCATTGGCACATGTATGTTGATGCTAATCTAGTCATTACCTATATAACTACACATACCTATCACATTTATGACATCATTTGATCATTACCTTAGTCAAACTCTTACAGTTTCTTTTCATAGAAGTTAGTAAACTTTTTCGTCTAAGTGCTCGTAGCATGGATTAAATTGATTGTATGTCATTTTATTCAAGTGTAATATGTACCTCGACATAGTTGCATGAACAGCAATAAAATTAAGATTTCTTTCATCCATCGTAGCATTCAAATTATTTTAACTCTACTTTCTAGCAATTTACTTTCTCATTATTAAGCATTTAATATTATAATTTTTAATTAATGTGAGTATGACCACTTCGAGCATAATATATTAACACTTGGTAGTCCCAACAGTGGATACTTGGTATGCCTAGTAGCAAACACTTGGTAATCCAACAGTGTTAATATACATTCAGGATGTGTATGGAAAGTGAGAAAAGATGTTCTACATTTAGGATAGTCTAGTTAGTGAATTAGTTAATTTAAATATTAAACCTTCATTTATTTAATCATTTGGCATATAAAAAATAATAAAAGATTATAAAAATGAATATCCTACACCTCAATCACACTTAACCATAACAAATTAATACAAATGTTGATTGGAAAGATAGCAATTAGCAAATTATGCCTTTCACCATCTAAGGATATAGGCCACTTAGGTAAAATGTAGTCTACAGAGTTCAACTAGATCACACATACATGCTAGTGATTCAAATGATTGGGTGTCTGGAATACCCACTACTCATCAATTAGCATCTTTCTTAGAAGAACTAGATTTAATATCTTTCTTCTTTTTCTTTAAAAATTTGCAATCTTTGTTCAAGTGACCATGCTTCTTAGAGTTTCAATACTTTGGTATTCTTAAAATAAGCAACACACCTTAGAAATCAAAGCATTACCTAACTAAACAAGTATGAAAAAAATGAAAATAATGTCTAGTATAAAAGACTTGGATATCATGTTTTTTATCACATCATTTAACTGTAAAAAAAAGTTTGATTATAAGGTAGATAATCCAAAATTTGAATAAATACATACTACATAGAAAGATTAGTAACCAATGATTCATATACATCATCAAAAGAAACAAAATCAAGAATCTTTTTTTCATCAACATCACTAGAAGAAGGTGTCACAACTTTTTTCTTACTAGCTTATAAATCTACATTTTGAGAATCAACAAAATTTTTTGCATTAATAAAAGAAGCCATATTTTCAACATTGGTTGAAGAAGTTAGAGATAATATAGAATCCTCCATAGAAGAATTCTAGAGAAATCACATCCATTAGAAAAAAAATGAAGACAAAATAATCAGATCTACTAAAAAAAGTACTAGATTATATACTTCAAAGTAATTTGATACCATATCTTCACTATGAAGTAATGTAATTGATGAGTCATGAATTTGCTGGCTGTGATATCGCAGCCATGATATCACAGCCCTGTTGTATTAGTTGTCATGATATCATAGCCCTATTGTATCAGTAGCAGCGATATCGCAGCCGACGCGATATCGCATCCCCCGCGATATCGCGTACACGATATCATAGTGCACTGCCATATCTATAAATAAGAGGCAGCTTTCCCAGTTTTAGGATCCTAGTTTTAGAGTAGCGAAGCTCTAGCAGTTTGATCCCTCCAGAGTTAGATTTTTTCCCGTGTCTGCCC
>MNCI01035006.1:563022-578348 GCA_015680685.1 Gnetum montanum | reverse complement strand
AAATAAAGTAAATCTATTAAGGCAAGCAGTAAGGTGTAACCTAACTTTGGTAACAACCTTACTAACGATTGGTCCCGTGTGATTGCAGATGGCCTCGAAACGTGAACAACAGAAAGGTCCTGCCCAAGGTGGAAGCAAACGAGCCTAGAGAGGTGGAAGAAAAGGTCCTGCCAGACAACATGCAGAATAGGAGAAATAATCATTCAGTGTTAATCAAGATGATCCTCCTACTATACAGTTTGGGTAGGCAGAAGTAGGAGATACCCTCTCTGAAAGTGATGCCTGGTACTCAGGGGAAACATACCAATTTTGGAAAAATAAAGAAGAAGGCACCATGGTTAACATTTGTGGTGTGACTATTGATTTCTCTATTCAAGCCATTTTGGAAGTATTAAACCTTCCGAATATAGAGCGAAAGGTTGCTCAAAACCAGCTGGACACTTTCAGAACCGAGCAACTTAATAAACTATTGATAGAGAATAAAAGGGTGGTAGAAGAAAAAGAGAAGGCTGTCTGGGCTACCTCTATGGCACAAGTGCAAACTTACACACACGCCAAGGCACTCAAGGCCTTACAAGAGGAGAAAATCCAGGCCATACTTCAACGCCATCAAATCCCAAGACCTGGAGCAAAAGAAAAGGGAAAGACACCTATGGAGGAGTCACCGCCACTAGGAACTACATGAGTTCCAAATTTTTGTAAATATTCTATGTGTTGTGTCTTTGTTTTGTTTTCTCTCCACGTTGCGGCATGAATCCATTCTAGTCAGTCAATAATCCCATACCTATCCACTGTGTAATCAATGGAGCTTGTTCTCTCTGTAACTCGAGGACGAGTTTTCATTCAGTCGTGGGGGTATGATGAGTCATGAATTTGCTGGCTGTGATATCACAGCCGTGATATCGCAGCCGTGATATCACAGCCCTGTTGTATTAGTTGTCGTGATATCATAGCCCTATTGTATCAGTAGCAGCGATATCGCAGCCGACGCGATATCGCATCCCCCGCGATATCGCAATGTGCCGCCATATCTATAAANTCTTACCCTTTTCCTCCTAGCTTAGATTAGTTAATATTATTTTCCACTGCCTTCAGGAGTAGCGTAGATTAGGAACACATCATACACCTCATCTGGACTAAACCATACGTGACAAATGCAATACTAGTCCAGGTGGGAAGACAGCGAACTGTGACCTAAGGCTAACTATCTAGGTGCCACAACTAGTCCATCTGTAGAGTTCGACCGGATCACGCGTGCGACACTCATTTCGTATGGTTGAGTGTAGGGCTACCCCGCCACTCATCAATAATGCAAAAATACAATTTTTTATGAGTAAAAATTCAAAAGAAAAATTATCAGTAATTGAGGAAGCATACAAGACCTTCATAAAGAGAATGATGTGTTGGTAAGATTTAAAGATATTATAGTTGTTATAAATGGAATTGAATTAGTTACTAGAGATAGTCTTCAATGGCTAAGCAAGTTGAAGGTAGTTATTCAAGGGCTATCAAATTCCAAAGAAAATAGCTATTAATAAGGTGGTTTTAAAGAATCGTTACTAAATTGATAGTTATTTTAAAACTAGTGATGAAATTAAGATGCCAGTAAAATAACTGTCCAAAGAACCTTGGTACTTTTAAAAGAAATATGAGGATACATTTAGCTTCCATTAGCTACACTTATGTGGAATCCTATAGATACAAATATAATCCCTACATTTCTAATCATTTGATAATTCATGAACATTGAATTGATTTTTCATGTAATGAAATTATTAATCAACCATTTTTGTAGCCTCTACATAAAAGACATTGGATTTTATACCTTGTTCAATGGCTAGAAGCTGGACCTAATGAAAGATGTTTTATGAATCAATTGAGCATTATTTTTACCCTTTAAGTTTTATTTTTAATTTTCTCTTAAATCTAATATCTCTTTTTAACACTATATGTGACTGTAATGAATTTATCTTGGAATGAATAGATTGCTTGATTTGAATTTATGCTAAGGGTTCCTTTATTTTTATTAAGTTGTATGGTAGTATTATTAATGCCAATTTGTTATAGGATTTGATTATTGATTTTAGTTTAGAATTATAAACTCTAATCAAGCCTTTGTGCATTTTAAAATGTTACTCTATCATTAACTCCTTTTTGAGGTTAAATCAAGAGGAATGATTAATGACACATGATTAGGGTAATTCTTTTCTATCTCAGTAAAATTAATATATGGAGCACCTTTAGTAACTAAATGTTGAAACTTAGGATTTGTTTCATAAATTCAAGAAAAACAAATTATAGTTGCATTAGCAATGTTTGTTTAATGTATCTCTACTCTCTAATTTTTTATTCAAAAATTAAATACTAAAATCAATTCCAACAATTCTACAAAAATAGTAGTTTTCATTTAATATAGCTAGTCACATACATAAGGGTTTGAATTTACCTCTTGTATAGAAAGGTTTTATTTTAATTCTTGTTCTTGATAAGTTGGTTAACATTCACATGTTGCCCTAGTATACCAACTAGAGTTATGTGGTGTTATATAGGCCTTGGTAGGACTAGAGAGTACCAATCACCTAAACTTGAGTTTCTAAGAGCTATTGATGGTGATGTCCAAAGTTGCTACTAACAAGGTGTAATGCTCATACATCGAATACAGTTAACTACTTATGTCATAATCCCTTGTGAAACAATAACTATACTTCATACTCATACATGATGTCTTAATTCTTTGTGGGATAGTTGCAATACATCATGCATAGAAATGCAAAAATAAAAGATGACTCCTTTATTGTATCCTTGATGACCCAACATCATGTTATATAGCCATAACCTTTTTAGGTAAAGTTGAGTTATTGAAACTCAACAAATCTAACTATTTAACTAATTAATTGATTAATTACTTTACTAGAATAACTCAAATAAGAAGTAATTAACTTGTGATAGATTGGTTGTTTAATTAATATTATTGGTATTTTTATGTCTAATGGTACATTAGATTGGAAAACACAAAGGGAAATATGGGATTTATTAACTATTAAAACACTCAACTCAATGTTAATCAAATAGTTCTAGGCTATATAAGCATGATAGCACTTTGACAAAGTCTCATCACATGGTGAAGCCATGACACAAAACACATGAAAAAACAAAGAAAATAACACATTTATGTAATGGAGGAGCAGCTCTTCACATCAAATAATAAAAGAAAAAAAAATGAAAAAAGGTAAGGTATGAGTTGCCATGCCTCCATATTTATAGTTTTTGGGATGGAAATAGAGATGTGTTTTAGCTTATAAGTGCTAGCAACCTAGTACTAGCACATCATATCACTTTTCAATTAGTTCTGGATAATCTTGTTGGAAAGGTTCAAAGCATATACTAGCTCCCAAGGACATAGTGAAGGGAGCTAGTGTAACCCCATTACCAAAAACTTGATTTCATGAATAAATGAATCAAGAGTTGAAGACACATATCTCAGTCGACCTCTCCATGCTTAGAAGAGGTCCAAAAGCCTCAAAAGATGTTGAGACATAACCTCAACAAGAAAAATTAGGAAAGAATAAAAGAAAATACCTATATTGGCACATCTTGCCTAACGAAATGTAGACTATAAACTCAATCTATAATCTAGACTCTATCACATATCTAGTACTTATAAAGGAATACAAAATTATCAATCAACACCTCATGATATGAGCTTAATTCTAATAAATAATGCTAAGTTATAAAAATATAAAATTTTAAAAAAATCACTCATAACCTTGGAATTTTACCGTCCATCGTCCATAGCTTAGTTGTTATGCTGGCAAGACTTGCACCCAAAAGTTATTGCTGTAATACCCAGGGCTAGACAGAAGGCTTTGTTGCAGGCATATGGCACTAATGAGGAGACATTATGACGTTGCTGCTGAGAGGTTGGCAGTCACACTGGAAAAACAATGGCATGCTTAATTCCAAATCCTCCATCTCTGTCTGAGAGAATCAATGCACGAGACTTCTGCTTACGTACGAAGAAAATTCTTTTTCTGCGCCCAGCCCTAAACGTGGAACCCGCTTCTTCTTCTGGAACTCTGGACTGGACTAGGAGGGACGAACCTCTCCTCTCTTACCTGGTTTGCCTTTCGTGGGGACACGCAGCACGACAGCGATTATCAACGCCAACGCCGGCAGCAGCGCCAGATACAGTGTCACCAACTTTGGGTAGATGGCAACAAATATATCCTTCGTTAAAAAAAGGGAAAAGAAAAGGCACACATGTTTCCTGTTTTCACCGACTTCTTGCCAGGAATAAAAAATGTCACAGCAGAGCCAAATCCATGGCCTCTGCCAGTTTTTGACAAGATTTCTGTGGACCCTGACGCTATCAGCAGGTGCAATGGCGCATGAAAGGTGGAGAGAAGAGCAGATCAGAGCAGCAGGGAATCCAGGATAATGGATCTTGGATGGTTCAGTACAGACGCTCAGGGTTACAGTTTCAAGATTACTCCGGGTTTCGCAATTTTTAGTTTTTATGGCCCGGAACATATGTTTTGTTTTTTTTTTTAAAAAAAGTCATGGCTTCAAGAAATTTTTTTCATTATTTTCGAATGCATTGTTAGACAGCGCTTAATACATTAAAACAGATTTAACGCATACGGATGGATTTACAACAATTTTCTTGTATTTGGACATATTTACTGGCGTGGCGTGGTCAGATACTCAGATACATGACCTGCATATTTTAACGAAGCGGAATATGCTTCGCTGAGAGATTTCGTACAAAGTGTACTACTTGAATTCGAAATAAAAAGCCATGATGGATGAGAAATTTAATGCAAAGTGTAATTAAAATTAAAAGTAATTTTAAAGGAAATAAAAGCAATGGTAATATGCTTAATGGATTCGGTAATACAATTTTCTAACAGTGTTTTATTAACTTCCTTACAGGGTGCAACCTGGATCTAAGGGCAAATACAGCACCGTATAGCATCTTCTAAACCGAGTCAATTTTCGTAAAATATAATCAAAATAGGATACTTGAGAAACATTCAGCATACCAAAGTTATAACATTGCAGGTCAAGTCTATATTAGATATAAAAGTTATTTATCTTGGCATGGTTTCTTTCAAATTGAAAATGGGATTTTTCAAATGGGGTAAGTCATGGTAAAAATTTTGTTAAAGCGTCCGAGTGACATCTCCAAGACTGGCTGAAATTCAACTTGTAATTTAGAGTTCTAAAATCCAAAGTCTTATCATTAAATTAACTCTTACTGAACATCATTTTAAAAACATAAATCTGAAAAGGGCTTCTTGGTTTTAACTGTACAGTACATTGAGAAAAGTGCAAAGTTAACGACAAGCAGCATCCATGATCCCCTACATTATTCTGACATTTTTTTCCCCATATTCATACGTGTAAAATACATGTGAATGAGAAAATAACTGCGAAAAAAAACCGTCAATTTCCAAGCCTGGATAAGCGGAGCGACAGCCGTTGCTGTACAGTCGTGGTTGTGCGGCCATTCTTGCTTCTCATTTGCAATGTGTCTGGTCAAAATGAACATGGCCAAACAAAATGAACTCTGCAACAGCCTGTGCCGCTGCTGCTGGTACGTCTGTGTGCCCCACCATTTGGGATTAAACAATTCCTTGAAAACAGCGGAGCACCGAATCTACCTCTCCTAGAAGGAAAATTCTTTTTCTACGCCTGCCTGTAATATCATATCATCCACGTTCAATGCACTGTCTCCTAATTCTGCAACAGCTGAGCGATTAGCAGAATTGCAGAGGTACCGTGCAGGGCGGAGTAGACGGAAACGCGGCGAGCGCGACCAACGCCATTAACAGAAGCACCGGCAGCAGAAGTAGAAACAGAGGCGGCGGTGGCAGCGGTGGAACCAGCAGCGGCATCACCAGCAGAACTACCGCGATTCCTGTCAAAAACCCAGCTTTCCTGCTTATCTTGCACATTCTATACTCTTCTCTTCTTCTTCTTCCTCTGTTTATTCTTCGTCATACATAAAAGATCTCTCTCTCGTATCACCGATCTCTTTTTTCTCCAAAACTCATCAGATCATGATGATGCAGATGAGGCTGAAACAAGTAAGTAAACCATGTTGAAACAGTCAAGCAGCGCAGGCAGCCACGGGTTGAATAGATTAGGGTAGCAACAGCGACGGTGAGATCTCTGGAACCAGTGCAGTATAATGACTGGTACTAGAGCAGAGGAATTGAAGAGAAATGAAATGATGGAGAGGACCTTGGAAAGCGACTGAGCAACAAGGAAAGAAGAAGAACCTTGAAGCAGGTGCAGGGAAGCACAGGAACGAAATTTACGCTGAGATTTGTGGTGGTAATGGTTGATGAATAACTTTAAAGCACGGATAGACTAGGGTGGATGGATGCTGGATATTTGGTTACATTTATGCGATACAGTTTAAGTACAGTAGCGGAAGAGTAAGCTTTGTAGCCGCCACAGCCACTTGGCTGGCTGTGAACAGTTTTCGAATGATATAAAAAGTAGCCTCAGTAACAACTGCGGTGGAGTTTTCAATTGATATAAATGGTAACGCGGAGTTGAAACCGCGTTGGAATTTAGAGTTTCTCCTCTGCTGACCTCTGGAACCTAGATGATAATAACCCTTTTTATAAATAAGACCGTAACCAGGGGGTCAAACTTTAAGGGCACCTTGTATTTTATATTGAAGAGTGGTTCCTTCCAAAATGATGGACAGATAGGTTTATGGTATTGCAACGTGTTTGTTTAAAATCGGATCAGATGGGCAAATCGGTGTTTTTTATAAATTGCATCTCAAAAATCTGAATAAATTTGTGTAAGAATGGGATTAAAATCTTCAATATTAGCAAGACAGATCAGACAGATCAGTTACATCAACTAATGTTGGTAGGTGCATTTTCTAATCATCTAAGAGCTCAGTTACACTGAAAAATCAAATATAGAAACTTTAATTTTCCATTAGTGTAGAATTAGTAATAAACAATATATTGAATTTAAAAAATCAATAAAAATATAACGTTATTTATTATATTAAATGTCAATCTGATTTTGAATGGCTTCAATGTTCAATGTTGCATTGCCATATATGGCACATCTGGCCATTAATCACAGATTTTTCAAACTATGGTTTTAATGAACATATAATTAATTTAAAAATTATTAATTACTTTTTAAAAGATATTTCACATGTATATTTTAGGGGTTCATCTCTATTTCTATTTTTTTTTCCAAATAACCTTAATTTTGACAATGAAATGGTAGCTTAGTGGTAAGAGTGTTGGCTTTGTAACCCTAAGTATTAAGTTCAATTAAGTTGTTAAGATTGATATACGATCTTGTATGGTGCTAAATATTAAGTAGACAAAAGAGGCATGACAACCAATCAATATGGTAGAAATGTGAATGGATGTTGAATTTTATATGGTGTTGAATGTTGGGTAGACAAAAGAAGCATGAACAACAAATCAATGTGGTAAAAATGTGAATGGATGTTGAATCTTATATGGTGGTGAATGTTTAGTACAAAAGCGGGATGAACAACAAATCAAGGTGGTAAAAATGTGAATGGATATTGAATCTTACCAAAAGATATTAATTACATACTATAGATAGTAAAGGAAAACTTGGAATGACTCATATTTTAGATAAATTACATGAACAGAAAATAGATATTGAATGGTACCAAAAGAGATAAATTACATAATATAGACATTAAAGGAAAACTTGGAGTTGCTCTTATTTTGGATAAGTTACAAGAATGGTGACTTAGATGGTTTGGACATGTACAAAGAAGATCAAACAATGAGCCTATAAAAAAAATGGTTGCTACATCATTGGTTTAGCAAAGTCATTGAAAGAAAGACCAAGAATTACATAGTAGAAAATAATTAAAGATGATTTGAAAAAACTGTAAATAAATAAATATCTAGTTTTTCATAAAAATAAATGGTAAAAAAAAAAAAAACTTAATATGGCTGTTCTCATTTTGTTAGAAGTAAATGGCAAAAAAAACTTTATGTAACAACTCCATCTTGTTAAGACAAAGCTAAGATGAAGATATTTATATGTTATGTTATACTATTTTTAAGGAAAAACTTTTTTTCTTCTTATTCTTAGAGCCGTTGCTTTTTAATAAAGGGTACTTTTTATGTTAAGGTTAGGAATTCTAAAATCAGAGGAACTTGATCACAAATTTTTATTAAAAATCACTTTTAGTTTGCGAAGATATATGAATCGGATTTATTTTAATAACTGTCATATTTTACGTTATACTATTTTTGAGGAAAAATAGATTTGTCATTCATTCTCCTGTACAATGTAATTGCATAGCGCACCGGTCTCGGAAAGGAAGGTAATTTGACAAGGCCCTCCCTTTGGGGGCAACGCACCCTGCAACATAGTCCGAAAAATGATGTCCGATCCACGTACGGATTTGAACAGGTAACCCTGAACAATTCAATTCATGCACTCGTGTCGACGTGGTTCAGCAGCATCGTCGGCGCCACTGCTCTTGAAACATCATTCTGATCATCATCATCATGATGTTCATGGCCCGAGTTTTCTTTCTTTCGATGGCAGCGCAGACGAGACAGAGACAGAGAAAGCAAGGCCACAGTTTCTATGCATACGGCGCCGATGCATTTAATGGCGGATTTGTCGTCAGTCAATTCTATGCTACTTGCCATTCGACACGTTAGCCATAGTAAGCAAGTTGCTGCGTCAGGGTGATATGCCACTTTTGGGCACCATGCATTGTATCTGGATTCACGCCTGTCTACTCTCCGACGCAATCTGCGTTTTGCCAACAATTGCCATTTCACAGGTTGGTTCATTCATTCATGAAAATCATGGTACCGCCGATACAATACAAAATGATACAATCCGACTTTTCCCAAAACCATCTCTTCCCTCTTTTGCCTTGTCATGCTCACGCATTTGGTTGCCAGTTCTGTGGTGCATGTATTTGTCTGCATCGGTACCACAAAGGTCATCCATATTCGCGGATATTATTTTTAATTAGCTGTTGCTTTTCGGTAGTTAGGGCGTGCATATTCTTGGCTGCGTTCTTTTTGTATCCCCAACTTTATATCTTAGGGTGATTCATGTGGACAATTTGAATGGATGGTGGGTAACCTAGAGTCAGCATATAGATAAATTCCCTCGGAACGAAAGGGAAACAAAAGTAAAATAAAAGTGAGTTCTAAATAGTTGGTGGCATCTTGAACCTTGTCTATACTTAAGTGACAAGGCTACATGGCCATCATTACAGCTAGGACGAACAGATGCTAGCCAGACTAAAAAACAATAATCATGACCATCACCATGACCATAATCATGACCATGACCATATGATAGTTCACAAGTTAGAAATATATGGGTATATGGTCAACTTGCCCATATATGGGGCCCATAGTGTATTATATGTTGTTTTTTTAGAAAATAGTATAAAATAATTTGATTTAGGTAGAGTATGACCACTTTATAGTTATGAAAGTATGTTATCTAATTGTCCTTCTCTTTTTGTTTTCTTTTATTGGTATGAACATTTTAAATTAAGACCTTAAACTTTCAAATACCGACCACCCACATTTAATAATTTCAAAATTTTATAGGGAGAAGGTAGCTAGAGAAAACATAAATAGATATATTTGTTTTCTTTTATTGGTATGAACATTTCAAATTGAGACCTTAAACTTTCAATACCAACCACCCACATTTAATAATATCAAAATTTTATAGGGAGAAGGTAGTTAGAGAAAACATAAATAGATATAAAAAAAACAATATCCAATTGTCATTCTCTTTTTTTTTTTTTTTTTCTTTTCCTTTATTAGCATGATCATTTGAAATTCATGCCTTAAACTTTTAAAGACCAACTATCCAAACGAACATGTTAGACAAGTTATAGCAACACTCTTTTTATACCACTTAATAGTTTCAAAAATTTTACAAGGAGAAGGTAGCTATACAAAACATAAATAAATATAAAAGGTTGTTATTCAAAAGTTGTTCTTTTTTTCCTTTTATTAGTACAAACATTTTAAATTCACATCTTAAACTCAAATAACAACTACTCAAACTTAGATTTTAACAAGTTTTAGCAACACTCTATTTATTTCACTTAATAATTCAAAATTTATACAAGGAGAACATGCACAAGAAGTTGCACAAGGATGAGGATATAGAAATAATTGATGAGAAAGATATTAAAGAATCCTTCTCATACTATTGAGCCCTCCACTTCTTGCATACTATTGAGAAAGCAAGGATAATCTAAGAAATTGTGGATACTATGGATGTGTCCTACTTACAGGAGCTGAATTCGAGTATAAAGTACAAGCTCTTTATGGTCGAACATTTTGTGATATGAAACTATGTGGAGCTAATACGGGATGTTATTGATGACATGCAAGTTTCTATTGGAGACATCTTAGGTAGGTTAATGAACTTGAAAGATGAAAATGAAAATATGAAGAATCAATTAGTTGTGTAAGTGAAAGCAAGTTTGTTTGACTCTAGATGATCTACAACCAAATTTTAGGCTAAGAAGATAAAATTCTACAAAGAAAATCATGGTTTAAAACTCATTGATACCTTCCTCTATGAGATGAAGTGGTTCTTAAAGATGCATGAATAATCTAAGAAAACTTAACTTAGCATTACTTCCCAATTCTTAGGGGAAGTTTTGCAAACTTTGTGGCTCAACGCCATCCAAGAAATGATGTCATTAATAGCCTAAAGATTGGTTGAAACATGGAAGAATCTCAAGAATGTTTGATGAGTGGCGAGGTACCCCTATAGTCAACCATACGAATATGAGCGTTACACTCGCAATCCGGTTGAACTTCGCAGACTAAGTGCCTACACGCCTTATGGAACACTTAAGGTTAATCATTCGTTGTCTTCCTAGACTTACTTGTATTTTTCATGGTTGTATGATTAAGTAAGTCTGAGGTATATGATTTTTATATCTTTTCTGTTTTATCTCCTATGCTGATAAGGTGAAGGGTGAAGAGACTAATTAACTAACTTTAACAAACTAAGCCTTAATTAACCTAGCATCAGTATCTATTCCCACTTACCGTTCACACCCTGAACCAATGCAACCTTGGTTACCAAATGCTAGTCGTTGCTAGGATCACCAAGCGTAATGCACGTGCTTGAAGTGGTTGTACTAAATGCACTTAACTAGGAGAGAAGGGTTGAGAGAGATTTAATGAACTAATAAAGCATTTAAACAATAAACAATAAATAACAATAAATAAAGTCCTATCTAGCTTATTCCATGCACTGCAAGGTTTATCCAAGAAGTTCGTCTTTATTTCTGTACACAAACTTGTGTTCAGGTACAATATTTGCTCGAATAAAGATCCGTTCACTTTGGAGCTCCTACTGCGGGCACATGGAAATTATTCTATCTTTGGAGAGGTAAAACTGCTAGAGTTTTGCTACGGTCTAGGCCTAGAATGAGAAACAAGGGAGAGTCGCCTCTTATTTATAGATTTGACGATGCACTGCGATATCGTGTATGTGATATCACAGGGGAAGACGCGATATCACAGCGGACGCGATATCGTGTACGAGATATTGCGGCCCATGCGATATTGCGGCCCATCAATGTCCTAATTAAAAAATTTTGGCTAGGTAATTCCATTGACAAAGCTTGGGTGAATTTGAGAGAGATATAACATATTGGAAATCTAGAGAAATACATTAAGTAGTATTAAAACCTAGTGTTGTAAGTCTCGGATATCAATGAAGGGAGAGAATATTAGCTCTTCTTTAATGGGATAAAATCTTGGGTTTAATGGAAAATAAAAACCCATAATATCATGGGCTATAACCAATCAATTTTTCTATTAGTTTGGTGATTAATAGCAAGTCCTAGAAGTAGGAAAATAATGGGGCAAAAGCACTTGAGAATAACAAGAACTTTGATGGTAGAACTAGTGGATTTGAAGGAAGGAATTTCAATGGTATCTTTAAGTGTCTATGCCTTAACATTACTCTAGGTTTCCAAGTTTCTTAACTAGGTAATCAAGATTGTTGGGCTTTTGAAGATTAAACTAGGTTTAGGGACAAGTAATCATGCTTTGGGGATCTAAGATTATCATCAAAACCTTAATTAAAGAGCTCTTGGAATGGGACCAAATGATGATCGATAGTTGAACACTTTTGAGTATTGACATTAAGCTCAATTATGGGTAACTGATGAGATGCAATTTGCATGAGCCGCGATATCGCATATGCAATATCACGGCCGCCACAATATCGCATCCCCTACGATATCGCGTACACGATATTGCGTTGTCCCTTGCGATATTACGTACACGATATTATGGTCCGCCGCCATATCTATAAATAAGAGGCGGCTCTCCCTTGTTTTCCCATCCTGAGTTAGAAGTAGGGAAACTCTGGTAGTTTGATCACTCCAGAGATAGAATATTTTCCATGTGCCCGCAGTAGGAGTCCTAAAAGTGAACGGATCTTTATTCGAGCAACATTGTACCTAAACACAAGTTGTATACGGCAATAAAGACGAACTTTTTGGATAAACCTTGCAGTGCATGGAATAGGATTTTATTTATTTTTTTCTCTCTCACCCTTAAACTCTTAGAATGTGGAATGAGTATGGCTTGATTACGAGCATCTCGTGTGACTACTTGGTAACCCAGTTGATGAGTGGCGAGGTACCCCTACACTCAACCATACGAAACGAGCGTAGCATGCACCATCTGATCGAACTCCTCAGACTAAATGCCCAAACGCCCCATGGAACACTTGGGGTTAATCATTCGTTGTCTTCCCAGACTTACTTGTTGTTGTCACGGTGTATGGTTAAGTAAGTCTAAGGTATATGATTTTTTTGGTCTTTTTTGGTTTTATCTCCTACGTTATGAGGTGAAGGGTTGAGAAACTAACTAACTCTAACTAAGGACCTAAGTCTAAATTAACTAGGGTTAGCATCCGTTCCCACTTACCGTACACACCCTGAACTATGCAACTGTGGCTACCAAACGTTAATCATTACTAGGATCACCACACATAATGCACGTGCTCGAAGTGGTCGTAATGAGGCACTTAACTAGGAGGAAAGGGTTGAGAGAATCTATCTAGCCTACGTGCGATGAGTAGCCGATTCCTTGACTAATCGTACACACCTGCCATGCACGACTACCACTGGGATTACCAAGCGTAGATCCTGGATACGCCACTGGGTTACCAAGTAGTCACACGCGATGCTCGTAATCAAGTCGTACTCATACCGCATGCCATGAGCAGCCGATTCCTTGACTAACAATACACATCCTTAGATGCTCGTAATCAAGTCGTACTCATACCGCATTCTAGGAAAGCAATAAATAACATTTAAATAAAATCCTATTCCATGCACTGCAAGGTTTATCCAATCAAGTTCATCTTTATTGCCGTACACAACTTATGTTTAGGTACAAAGCTGCTCAAATAAAGATCTGTTCACTCTAGGACTCCTACTACAGGCACATGGAAAATATTCTATCTTTGGAGTGATCAAACTGCCAAAGTTTCCCTACGTCTAAACCAGGATGAGAAATGAAGGGAGTGCCACCTCTTATTTATAGATTTGGCGGCGGACCGCGATATCACGGCCCATGCGATATCACGTCTCATCATACCCCCATGACTGAATGAAAACTCGTCCTCGAGTTCCTTACAATAATATCAGGTAGGTATGGAATTATTGAGGGAAATGGAACTAGTGGGATGACATGTGAACGGATCATTATTACAAGACTTGAAAAAACTGGTGTTCATGACAACAAGGGTGAACACCTTATTACAATGACATTAGGCCTTTGTTGGCAACTGAGAGAAAGAGAGAGAAAGGAAGGAGTGTTGCTGCTGCCAACACCAAGATTAAGCCTTCGTTGTCCATCTGTAAGCGCATCATCGATCTTGCTCCTTGCATAACTGCTTCAACACTGCTCCATTTTGAGTGTTTGCTCCAGATCTAGTCCGTTATTGTATGTTGACCATCTGCACACACACAATGCAATCATATATTAGCAAGGGTGGTTGAATCATCATGTAATTAATACCTTGCTTCAGTGTAGGTCCATTGGCTAGGTTCTGGTATGGCTGATATGGATCTGGGAATATATTAAGGATGACTACCGAAGGTGTAGGGGTTAGGAAGAAAATTAAAAATTTCAGGGCTAAGAGAAAATCGAAAAAATTAAGCCTCGTACCCCCATGACTAATCGCGAACCTCTGGTAGCGGTAGAATGGAGAAAGAAAAGGAGTAAGAAAGATAGATAAAAAGGGACAACTATGGCATCGATGAAAGGGATGTCGAGATGGAAATGAACAAAATAAATTTAACTGCAAAATGTTAAGGGGAAGAATTTAACTAAAGTTCCAAATAGGAATGCCAGTGGGTCCTCCCCAAAGCAGGCTCACATCCTTAATGCCCTAACAAATCCACATTCAAAGAGTTTGTAGGCTCTGGGAATGTCCTTTGGATCAAGAGTTAAAGTCTTAACCACAAGAATTTACCAAAAAGAAAACAATGCATCAACCAAAATATATACACTAATGATACAACCGGCAATGAGGTGAACAATGGAGAGAAGGATGGAGAGAGGAGAAATGGAATGGAATCCCAAGAACAAGGTGGTGTATAGCCCCTTGTGTGTTTGATGATTACTGTGACTTGGAAAATCTCATTCCAACTCTGGCCTCAAACCAACCACATCCAGTGACTTCGCATCAACGTAGTCGATTAAACCATCCACTTGGGCAACAAGAATGCACACTCCAAGAGCTACCACCATTCCGATGAAACAAAGGAGAGAATGGGAAGCGAGAAGGGCCTTAGTTAGAGGGAACAATTTTGGTTCCATAACCAGTGCTTGTAGTCCAAATATTTATTTCATCTAAGGGGTGTGCTTTGAATTCTCACTTGGGTTTTTTTTTTGTGTTTTTATGCGTGAAACCACACCATGCAAAGACTTCTTATTTTTATTGTCTCGGCTTCCGAAATTGGGTAACATCGGAACGACAAGAAAACTCAAGAAGAAACATTCAAGCACCCAAGAGAATGACCAACACAAAAGCATCGAGTTCCATTGAAGTCACACCCTTTTCAACCCTTGAGTCCTTCCTTAGTTTGAGAAATACCCAGTCACCGATTCATTAAAGTTCTTACTAGAAAGGGATTGTACATTTCCAAGCTGAGAGAGACCATAGGAATTGGTAGATGGATGGATGAAGTGGTCTCATTGCCTGCCATATCAAAAGAAACATACCTTAGTATCAACATTGTGACTTAAAGGTAAAAA
>MNCI01035006.1:462148-555633 GCA_015680685.1 Gnetum montanum | reverse complement strand
AAACGACTTTTCTTCAGAGCCAACAATCTAACCAAATCCTCACCCCACACGTGGTTGAACACTTAAACACTGTCGTACCAAATAAGGCTTCGGGAACCCCTTCAAAGAAGAAATCATGCCCAATGCATACAATTATGTTAACGCATACAGGAAGTGACTGGATCAAGGTCGGCCACTTTCCCAAGAAATTATCTGATCCTGGAGTCCCC
Organism: Gnetum montanum; assembly: GCA_015680685.1. Taxonomy (NCBI): domain Eukaryota; kingdom Viridiplantae; phylum Streptophyta; class Gnetopsida; order Gnetales; family Gnetaceae; genus Gnetum; species Gnetum montanum. Next base: position 555,424 of record MNCI01035006.1, on the reverse strand, counting down.
CTAGTTTATCTCCAAGTCACTGGGAATGAACCCCATAAGGCTCTCCTCAACTCAGGTTTCGGAGTCAACTTAATCTCACAAGAATTGTATAAAACCTAGAACCTACCTCCACTCAAGAAGAGCAATATTGGCTTAGAGCTGGCTAACCAGTCCATCACTATTCCTTTGGGACAGGTTGAGGACATTGTTACCACTGTGGGTCGTTAGTCATATCTAGCCGATTTCCTAGTGATCCAAATAAACAATGACAAAGGGGATTTCCCAATTATAATGGGAAGGGCATGGCTGAATACAATCGATGCATGCCTAGGAATCCACAATCTTTCCCTAGAAATATCCAAGATTAATACTTTTGGGAAAATTGAGAGGAAGAGAGTTACGTGCATCGCATATAGTGACATAGGATGTCATTGCATGCAGAAATCATGGGTGATGCGAAGTTTAATATTGCCTACATGAAATCGGTGTGCACAGGATATTGACATACAAAATTGCCTATATGCAGCAGCCACATGACAAGAAAACACCCAGTGGCTGATGGCTGATAAAGAGAACAACTCGAAAACCTGCATGGGACTAGTTGAGGGAATAACTAGTGCTTACATTGAAAGCATAGATGTATTAGAGCAATCCCATTGCCAACTTCCAACCCTTAACTCTGAAAACATTAATTGGGGAAGTTGGAGATTCCTAAGAAGTTTAAACAAGAGCCCCTAGATGTAAAACCATTGCCCACCGGTTTGGAATACATGACCCTTAAAAATGGAAAACTGGTAATCATCAATGCAAAACTTGCACCCAAGTAAAAAGAAAGTTTGCTAAAAGTGATAAACAAGTGGTCAACAACCTTTACCTGGTCATACCCTGAACTAATCGGAATAGATCCTAGGATATGCCAGCATAGGATTTACATAGACCCCTCCATGAAACCCCGCAAACAACCCCAGAGGCGATTGAACCCGAAGTTAAAACAAATAGTGAAAGAGGAGATAGAGTAGCTTCTCAAGGCTGGGTTCATTTACCCTATTGCTGATAGAGAGTGGGTTAGTCCTCTTGTAATCGTATCAAAAAAAAGAGGTAAATGGAGGGTATGTATAGACTTTAGACTATTAAATATGGCAACATTCAAAGATCACTTCCCATTGCCATTTTTTGACCAATTCTTGTACACTATAGTAGGGCATCGCTATTATAGTTTTCTGGATTGGTATAGTGGGTACAACCAAATACAAATCACACCAGAAGACCAAGCCAAAACAACGTTCACCAGTCCTTGGGGAACGTTTGCATACAAAAAAATGCCTTTTGGCTTGTGCAATGCACCTACCACATTCCAACGATTAGTTCTAAGCATATTTCAATAGCAAATAGGTAACGGAGTAGAAGTCTTCATGGACGACTTCTCCACTTATGGGACGAGCTTTGATCAAGCCCTCGACCGGTTAGAGCACGTATTGAAATGATGTGTTGAAACCAACCTAAAATTCAACTGGCAGAAGAGCCATTTGATGGTTCAAGAGGGCATTGTACTGGGGCATAACATTTCACAATTAGGAATTGAGGTGGATCCAGAAAAAATTAAAGTCATCCAAGGAATTACCCGACAACCAGAAACTGTTAAAGACATTAGGTCATTCCTTGGACACACTGGCTACTACAGGAGATTTATCGAGAACTTCTCCAAAGTCACCAAGCCATTGGTGGAATTAATGAAAAAATATGCACCATTCGAATGGACCAGGGAATATGAATAAGCATTCCAAACTCTCAAACAGAGGCTTGTGGAAACTCCCGTTCTACAAGCCCCTGACTGGTTCAAGCTGTTCCATATCATGACCGACGCATCTAATTATGCCTTAGGAGCCGTACTAACACAATTAGATGAACAAAAATGACCTTATTACATCCATTGTGCTAGTAAGAGTATCACTAGTGCACAACTCAACTACACGACTACAAAAAGGAATTAATGGCTGTAGTGTTTACACTGGAAAAATTTAGGCACTATGTATTGGGCTGCAAAGTATACATCCATACAGAACATAGTGCAATTAGGATCCTTATGAACAAGCCAACGGTTAGCCCATGTATCATACGTTGGTTGGTGATTCTTCAGGAGTTTGATTTAACAATAGTAGACCGCAAAGGCATCGAGAATGTAGTCACCAATCACCCATCTTGGTTGCATTGGGACAACAAAGAGGATGAATATGCTGTATCTGACCATTTTCTTGATGAAACCCTCTTTGCCAGTGTAGTGAATGATCAACCCACGAAAATAAATTGGTATAGTAGCATTCTTACTTATCTCATTTTCCAAAAAATACCATGGGGGTTGGACTTTAGGAAGAAACAATAGTTACTTCAAAAAACCAAGTACTTCATGGAAATACAGGGACAACTCTATAAATTCTATCCTGATGGCTTGGTTCGATGGTGCATGCCCAATAAGGATTAATTAAAGGTTCTCCAGGATGCTCATGAGGGTCCCTGTGGGGGTCACTATGCTGGGAGATGAATGGCTACCATGGTCCTTCTTGCAGGATATTATTGGCCAACATTGTTTCAAGATGCCCATCAATTCGCCCAATCCTGTGAATGCTTCCAACATGATGGTGGAATGATTGCTAGAATGGAGGTCCGCAACAATGGATCCAACCTTTGGAACCCTTCGATATCTGGGGAATAGATTTTATGGGACCTATCATATTGATGTCCAATAGAAAAGCATACATCATAGTCACTATTGATTACTTAACAAAATGGGTTGAAGCAGCCGTAGTAACAGACTGCACATCCTCTATAGCTGCACGATTTGTACAACAACAAATCGTAAATAGGTTTGGTGTGCCGCGTGCACTCATCTCTAATAATGGAACACATTTTACGGGTGCAACCTTTTGAAAATTGATGCAACGCTTAGGGGTTGAGCATAAACTGACCACACCTTATCATCCCCAAGATAATGGCCAAGCTGAGGTTACTAATCGAGAGATTACTAGAATATTAACGAGAACGGTTAGCAAATTTAGGTGAGACTGGAGCACAAAACTGAACGACAATCTCTGGGCATACCGCTATGCTTGGAAGCTTCCTATCAGCTATTCTCCCTATGAGTTAGTGTACTGGAAACTACCCAAGCTTCCCATACAGAATGAGCTCCATACACTATCCATGACTTGTGACCTTCACCTGGACCTCGACCTAGCACAAAAAAAATGGTTGGCAATCCTAAATATGCTAGATGAGAATAGATTGGTTGCACTATCATTAAATAAGTTACACAAGGCACACAGTAAACAATGTCATGACTTAAGGATCTGAAGGTTTAGGTACCAACCAAGAGACAAGGTCCTTTACTGGAATCCCACGCACGTACCTCAGTGTACGAAATTCCAAACATTGTGGGAAGGACCCTATGTTATTCATACAACCTTCCCCTCTGGAGCCATGATGATATACAAGCCTGACAGCCTAGATAAAATATTATTGGTTAATGTACACAAAAAAAACCTTTCCGCAAACTCGCAATAGCCAGTACAAGTTACACCTCCACTAGCGGGCAGCCTCGCTCTCTATTTCGGATCTCTTCCTTGCAACTCAGTCATGGGGGAGATGGCCACCTATGCTAACCATATGAGGCCCTTAATTCTTTTTCGATTTTTGTTTTACAAGTTTTTTTTTACATGTTTTTGTTTTACATGTTTTTGTTTTACAAGTTTTTGTTTTACATGTTTTTGTTTTACAACTTTCTTTAACTTTTCTTATTTTTTGTATTACAACATCATTATACTTTTTCATTTTGTATGTGTGTGTGTGTGTTCCACCCTGTAAGTTTGTCACCCAATAAGTGTTTGGAATGATGGTATGAACTGTTTTCATATTGATTGCTAATGTTTGGTTTTTACCTTTAAGTCATAATGTGGATACTAAGGTATGTTTCTTTTGGTATGGCAGGCAATGAGATCACTTCATCCATCCATCCACCAGTTTTTATGATCTCTCTTGGCTTGGACATGTACATTCCCTTCCTTAATAAGAACTTAAAAGAATCAGTGACTAGGTATTTCTCAAACTAAGGAAGGACTCAAGGATTGAATAGGGTGTGACTTCAAGGGAACTTGATGCTTTTGTGTTAGCCATTCTCTTGGGTGCTTGGATGTTTTCTTCTTGAGTTTTCTTGCTGTTCTGATGTTACCCAACTATCAAAAGCTGAGATAATAAAAATAAACAGTCTTTGCATGGTGTGGTTCTCATGCATAAAAACACAAAAAGCAAAAAAAAAAAAAAAAAACTAAGTGAGAATTCAAAACACACCCCTTAGATGAAATAAACTTGGGCTACAAGCACTGGTTATGGAACCAAAAGTGTTCCCTCTAACTAAGGCCCTTCTCACTTCCCATTCTCTCCTTTTTTTCGTCGAAATGGTGGTGACTCTTGGGGAATGCATCCTTGTTATCCAAGTGGATGATTTAGCCGAATGTATTAATGCAAAGTCACTAGATGTGGTTGGTTTGAGGCTGGACTTGGAATGGGATTGGCTAAGTCACATTAATCATGAAACACACAAGGGGCTGTACACCACCTTGTTCTTGGGATTCCATTCCATCCTATTCTCTCCACCCTTAACTCCATTATTCACCTCATTGCCTGTTATATCATTAGTGTATATTTTGGTTGATGCATTGTTTTCTTTTTGGTAATTCTTACGGTTAAGACTTTAACTCTTGTTCCAAATAACATTCCCGGAGCCTACGGACTCTTTGAATGTGGGTTTGTCAGGGCATTAAGGGCATGAGCCTGCTTTGGGAAGGACCCACTGACATTCCTATTTGGAGCATTAGTTAAATTCTTCCACTGACATTTTGCAATTAATTTTATTTTTTTCATTTTCATCTTGACATCTATTTCATCGATTCCATAGTTTTCCCTTTTTATCTATCTTTCTTACTCCTTTCTTTTCTCCATTCTAATGCTATCGGAGGTTCACGATTAGTCATGGGGGTACGGGGCCTGATTTTTTCGATTCTCTCTTAGCCCCAAATTTTTTAATTCTTTCCTAACCCCTACACCTTCGGTAGTCATTATTAATATATCCCCAGAATTGTATTAGCCATACCACAACTCAGCCAATGGACTTACACTAAAGTAAGGTATTAATTACATAATGATTCATTTACCCTTGCTAATATATGATTGTGTTGTGTGTGCAGATAGCGATCATACAACAATGGATTAGATCTGGAGCAAACATTTGGAATGGAGCTGTGCTGAAAGCAATTGTGCAAGGAGCAAGATCGATGGCACGCTTATGGATGAACAACAAAAGGCACAATCTTGGCGTTAGCAACAACAACACTTCTTTCTCTCTCTTTCTTTCTTTTTCAGCTACCAACTAAGGTTTGATGTCATTATAATAAGGTGTTCACCCTTATTGTCATGAACACCAATTTTGTCAAGTCTTGTAATGATGATCCGTTCACATGTCATCCCATTAGTTCCATTCCCCTCAATAATTCCATACCTTCTCGATATTATTGTAAGGAACTTGAGGATGAGTTTTTATTCAGTCATAGGGGTATGATGAGACACGATTCGCATGAGTCGCGATATCGGGTACGCGATATCGCGGCCACTGCGATATCGCATCCCTTGTGATATCGTGTATGCGATATCGCATCGTCCCCTACGATATTGCGTACGCGATATCGCGGTCTGCCACCATATCTATAAATAAGAGGCGGCTCTCGCTTGTTTTCCCATCCTGAGTTAGAAGTAGGGAAACTCTGGTAGTTTGATCACTCCAGAGATAGAATATTTTCCATGTGCTCGCAGTAGGAGTCCTAAAAGTGAACGGATCTTTATTCGAGCAACATTGTACCTGAACACAAGTTGTGTACAACAATAAAGATGAACTTTTTGGATAAACCTTGCAGTGCATGGAATAGGATTTTATTTATTATTTTCTCTCTCACCCTTAAACTCCTAGAATGCGGAATGAGTACGACTTGATTACGAGCTTCTAAGGATGTGTACAGATAGTCAAGGAATCAGTTGCTCATCGCACGCGGTATGAGTACGACTTGATTACGAGCTTCTAAGGATGTGTACAGATAGTCAAGGAATCAGTTGCTCATCGCACTTAGGCAAGAGAGATTCTCTCAACCCTTTCCTCCTAGTTAGGTGCCTCAGTACGACCACTTTAGGCATGTGCGTTACGTGTGGTGATCCCAGCAACGATTAGCGTTTGGTAGCCGCAGTTGCATCGGTTCAGGGTGTGTACGGTAAGTGGGAATAGATGCTGATGCTAGGTTAATTTAGACTTAGTCATTAGTTAGAGTTAGTTACTTTCTCAACCCTTCACCTCGATAGCATAGGAGAAAAACATAACAGACCATAAAAATCATTTACCTCGGACTTACTTAACCATACACCGTGAAAACCACAAGTAAGTCTGGGAAGACAATGAATGATTAACCCCAAGTGTTCCATGGGGCGTGTAGGCACTTAGTCGGCGGAGTTCGACTGGATCGTGCGTGCTACGCTCGTTTTGTATGGTTGAGTGTAGGGGTACCTTGCCACTCATCAGTAACTAAGGTCAATAAGAATGGATAAAATATTTGGATCTTTGGTGTGATGGAATGGATTTCTTAAAGCTTAGTAACAATACAAAAAAATGTTCAAGGATAATTACAAAAGTAAGAAACCAACTTACTTTCAATCTAGATGATTTTGGTGTATTTACCCTTAAAGATGGTGGATGCCTTTGGTGATGCAAGTACTAGCCATAATTTTCTATCATAAAAAATCACTTACACCCCCAATTTATGAGTGGGATTGACCTCGACATCTTTTAAGTTGGCCAAGTTAATTTTAGAATATTACATGCTAAAAAAATCTACAAAGAAAATATACTAAAATTAAAAAAAAAGCAAGAAAATAAAGCTGAGGTTATAAAACTAAAAGAAAATTTTAAAAAATCCCAAAAATTTTGAAAATCAAAGATGAAACCATCTTAACTTAAGAAAAATTATCTTGTTTTCTCATTGTCTATTTTAAATGAGAAAAACACATTAAATTGTAGAACATATGATTAGAATATAACATTGTTGTGTAGGAACATCTCTTCCTATTCCCTTGTGCTTGTTCTACAAGTTGTTTTTGTAGGTTTCATGCTTGTAGAAGACCTGGATGCATGTGTCCAGTTTTTGTTTTGACTTTTAATGATGAAGATTCTTAGATGTTTTTGGCATTTTTGTAGGTGTTTGTGGCTTATTTTGATGAGTTTAGGATGTCCATGGTCTATGGAGACTTCTTGGGAGGAATTTGGAGGCTCTCGGCATCAAAAAAAGCATTTTTATTTTTGGCACCTTTAGGATAGAGGTCTCCCCAAAAAGATAGACATCTCTCTAGAGACATCTCCTCGAACGTGTAGATGCCTTCAGTCCATAGAAGATGTCTACAAAAAATAATAGATGTCTCTCCTGAGAGTGGGGCTTTCACAGAAGACATCTCCTTAGAATGATAAATGTTTCCTTAGAGAAGTCTTCCCTAAAGTGTAGACATCTCTAGTCTAGAGAAGACATCTTCCAAAAATAGTAGATGTCTCTCCTAAGAACAAAGCTCGTATAGGAGACGTCTACATGAAACAAGAGACGTCTATGTCGATGAAGAAGAAAAGGTCTAACATGGTGTTTCAATTGAAAAACATCCAAGAGACTCTAAATCCATGTGGGAAACATGTAGGGAGGTAAATAGAAAGCTTCCTAGGGTTTTGGATCCTTATAATTACATATGCCTTCATCCATGAGAAGAGAGGAGAGCTTGTATGCAAGGAGAACTGGGCAAGAGAGATTAGGTAAACACATTGGGTGAGTGCAATAGGTGATTTCAACTCCAAGATCAACTTGTGGTGTGTTGATCTATGTGTTCTACTCTCTTGTATTTCACTTGTAAGTTGAGATCTTAGTCTCAGGTTGTGGGAGAGATTTCTCTTGGTTGTGTCTTGCATTGAGAACAACCATTGTGTGATTGTAGAGCCTCATGCTCTGAAATATTGTTTGAGTGTGATAGGTTTTTAGATGCTTGTGGGTTGTGATCTTTGAATAATTTAATTGAAGATAGCTAGTTTTCTTATTTTTCTAGCAAATAAATTTGTCTTTGCATAATATCTGGATTTAGTGTGTTGAAGGTGATTTAATTATGGAGTGAACCTGCTCCACATTGACAATAAAACTAATTTTAAATCTAACTATATATACACTTCATATATGAAAGTCATCTTTTAAAAGTACTAGTTTATAGTTACAGGTGTTTCAAAATTATGAACCTTTTTTATAGCCAAATTTCCAAAAAGATTCATACATGCATTAATTTCTAGCCTTGCTCTAGTACTATTGATACAATACAACCTTTCAAAAAAATTATTCCCATTACATTATCATGTACATGCCTATAATTAGTAATCAGCTCCTTGTTGTGAATGTTTTGGTGCATTTATTTATCCACACTAGTACCATAAAGTTCATGGCCTAATCCTTGTGCTTCATGGATATTAATTTTAATTTGTTGTTTCTTTTTAGTGGTTAGAGCATGCATATTCTTGTCAATGATCTTTTTTTTCTATAAATAATTTCTAACTTATTTTAGGATGATACATGTGGACAATTTGGATGGTGGTACATAGACTAGAGCATAGATTTCTTCCTTGCATTGCTAGAGAAAATCATCAATTCTAAATAGGTAGTAATAACTATTGCCTTATCTATAGGAAGTGATAAACTTACATGACTGTTATCACAAATAGCACTAGAATATGCTAGCCAATATGTGAGACTAAGAAAAAAAACCATGACCATCATAGTGTATTAGGCTTTATTAAGATTGTTAAGATCTTTCTCTTTCTCTTTCTATATATATATATTGAAAATCGAATGCAAACCTAAACATGAACATCATTTTCAAGGAGAAGGTAACTAGAGAAAACATACATAGATATAAAAGGATGTTGTCCAATCATTATTTTCTTATTATTTTATTTTATTAGCATAAACATTTCAAATTCAAAATTTTTACTTTCAAATACCAACCACCCAAACTAACATGTTAGCAAGTTGTAGTAGTTGCACTCTTTTTATCCCACATAGTAATTTAAAAAATTTTACTAGAAAGATGATCCTTCATCCTTAATCAAAGTGAAATGAACATATGATATGAGCCTTTGACCTTGTATACATTTAAAAAGGTGGTATTGTTTTGGCTTTTATTCTTCTAACATGTTCCAAAAGTATCATATGAATAATAGTATGATAACCTCCTTAATAGTCCTCAACTTTTCCAATATAGTAATGATGAAAAACAAACCTTTTGTGTTGGAATTATTATGGTTAGATTCTTTATCATTGGCTTGAATATAAAGCTCTACTAGTCTATCATGATTTAAATTTAAAGTTTAGAGATATGATACCCAGGGATGTAGCTTAGTAGTCAAGACATTTGCCTCTTAGTGGGACAGTTGTGAATTTAATTTTTTCCTTCACGTTTGGGTGTAGTAGTAATGGAGTAACAATGGAGTAGCCTTGTATTTTGTATGTATGTATGTGCGCGCACACACACACATAAGGGCTATACATAAATTCAAGAATTTCTAAAATGAATTTAGACCATTGATAATAATGAATTAATAGAGAATAAAACAAATAAGTATACATTATTAACTATTATATTCATACTCTAGATCAATATGGATACCCTAGAAAGTGGGTATGGGAAGTGTTGGGGGTGGGATATTAAACATGGTGTCATAACAATTTAAACTGCATTCCACCATGAATTAAAAAAAATTAAATTTGTAGATCATGGATATAAAATTAGAGTAGAAAATAAATCTAATATAAGAACAAAAATGGAATGCATAAAACAAAGTGTACACCAAGATTTTTATAGTGGTTTGACTTGGATCTAGTTCACTTTATAGGAGCTATCAAAATTTCTACTTCCCTTGGGTTTCTGTTCAATCTTTAACTCCTTGAAGAATAATGATGGTTTCAAGGGTTGCTAGTCTCCTTTTGATACAACTAGGAATTTAAGGAAAAATTATTTATACCAAATCTTAGACTTGATATAATAAAAATGAAATGATGCATATAAGGATCTCTTAAAAATCAGATTGCATTTATGACAAGATTCAAATGAGTACAATACAATGTGTAGGATATATATTTTATCGTACACAATAAAATATGTAAAAGATAAAAAATTTAGGAGCATTACATACATATTAAGCTTATTACTACTTGATATATTGATCTTGCTTTAACAATTCATGTTTTTCTTTTTATTGTCTTGATTTACCATAATATGGTGAAGAGAAAATGGTTCCAGATTTAAAGAACAATTTCAAAATAGAAAATATATTGCTTCATATGCCCTCAACATACAAAATAATTTTTTTAATTTAAGGTAACGAGGGGTTAATTAGTATCACCCATCCAAGAGCACGGATGCTACTTTCATTCATAGAAGGGATAACCCGTGAATAAGGGGATGACTCTCTAGAATGTTATTTTGCATAGAGGTAGAGAGAGTAATGAGGAGATGATCTCAACTTGAATTTTCTTTCTTGGCTAAGGGGGAGAACCAAAAAAAAAAACCTTTATCCTAATGGGTTGACCTATTGGAAAGGAGAAACCACTTTCCAAGACCTCAAAAAATAAAAAATTTTTACTATCTTTGAGAGGGTACCATGTGATTAGGAGGTGACCCATGGGGACCATAACAAGAAAAAACTTGATCTTGGATAGCATCCTCAACTAAGTTTATACTTGAAACCACATGAGCTTCTTTCTTAGACATCATCTTAATCATCTTCTTAAACCTTTAACATTTAATCATATTTAAAACTTGATCTTCAATAATCTTCCCCTTTTTGAAGATGAGTAAACACATAATTTGCACTAGTGAGTGAAACACCGTTAAAAATCGCGAGTCGGCCTCAGGCAAAGATTCGCAATTCAGGAAAGGGCACATCTCAGCATTTTAGAGAGGGGGGAATAAGACAGAGCAAGGCTAAGAGGCGTGTAGCATCAAGTCCGCAACTTCCTGTACAGATTCCTAATCTTTCTAGGCTTTTGCTGTTCACACTATATCACGCGACATAGCATAATGATGCTCAACATGATAAGTGTCCCGACATAGCCTGGCATCAGAAGGATAGTTGCTTCAGCACAGGGAGAAGCTTAAGCAGCGTGATATGCGATTTCTTGTGTATTTTGCTAAGTCTTTTTGTTCAAGGACAAGTTTACGCTCTATTACGCACGGCAGCGTAATGAGCGTAATAAGCTCCAAGATAGTCAAAGGCTAGAGAAGCACAATAGTTTGACGCTTTTTCTCGCGGCGCATGGATAACTTATCTTTACGCTCGTCACGCAGCGGTGCGTACCATTGCGTATGTCATCATTAAAGTTGGGCATTATTTACGCTTCATCACGCGCAGCTGCGTAGTGAGCGTAAGTTACACATTATTTACGCTTCATCACACGCAGCTGCGTAGTGAGCGTAAGTTACACATTATTTACGCTTCACCACGCGCAGCTGCGTAGTGAGCGTAAGTTGCACATTGTTTATGCTTTGTTACGCGCAACTGCGTAGTGAGCGTAAAAAAATTTTGAGCTTATTGTTTTTTCACCAGATTACGCTCATACACGCAACACAACGCGAATGAGTGTAATGCAGCTTGAAAGCAATTGAAGCACACTCAACATGTACCTGCTCTTCACACGCACAACACGCAAACAAGCATGTTGTGCGTAGTCACAGTCTGAATTAAAATGATCATGCCAACAGGGCCCGCAATATTCGAGACCCACGTCATCAGGGTTGCACCTTTTTCACGAAGCGTCGCGGCCTATAAATACCTCAGTTGACAAAGATACAAGGGTTGGCAAATCAGAGAAGCAAAAGCATATTTCTGAGCACCAAAGCACTTAGCACTTTGGAGCAGAGATATAGAGAACAGCGCTTTGGCAATCGTTGGCATTATCACCTTACAACCAAAGCAGAGTACAGTTCGCTTTGAGCACTAGTGACAGGAGTAATCGTTCTGCTGAAAAGACTCTATCAATCAGAAACAATTGATCGGTAGACGTCAAAGCTTGGCCTGCCTTGCATCTCAGCTTTAGCCCACGAGGTAGATCAGACTTCTGTTTAGACCGTTTTGCTTGTTCTTTTGTGCTTGTTTCACATCCTGTAATCGAGGATTCCCCAGTGCAATTTCTCATACAAAATATACACTTTTAAGTCAAAGCGCAGATCTTGAAGCTACGTGTGTCTCTTATGTCAGCCTCCTTTTATCGTGTTTAGCATTATCATCGTTACAATCCGTCTACATCGTTTTCCCCTCGTTTTACGACTCCTCGAACCATATCGCTTTCTTTTTACGTAATTTTCATTTTTTTACTGACCTGTAAGTCCCTGTCTGATCGACAAGACCGTTCAGGGCGCCGCGGATTCGCTTTTCCAGCATAGCCCTCGCCCGGATCCGTGGCTAAAACTGTGTACGCCGAAACCTCGGTCGGTATTTCTAGCTGCCGACGTTTTCCGTCGCTACAGTGAGGAATAAATCTATATGAATTCTTAGGCCTACCCGGAGCTTATGATCCCCTTTCATTTAGTTTCTCTCTCCCTTATTTTCTATGTAGAAAAAGAAAATCCAACTCTTATGGCAAAACTTTGCCTTGAAGGAAGGGTATGCATACTAAAAAAGTAAAAGGCAAATAACTAATAAATAATATTTTCTAGGTTCAATAAGAATAGACTTAAAAAGTGTATAAAATCCTAGCTCATGAGGTTTATCTAAATGCATAATCTAATACTTTTTTAAAAAAGGAGAGAGTTATACTATCAAATTACTATGCATAAGATAAACAATAAGCTAGCATAGAAGCATAATCCATAAATGAAAAGCATATGGACTACAATCTAATAAGCCTAAATAAAATATGAATTAGATGAGAAGAAATGTATGAGCATATACAAGAGTTCATGTTGCTCCCAAATAAAGTGGAAACCTGAAATGAACATATAGAATAGACTTGTACTTAAATGGCCAAATATCAACAACAAAATGTAGTTATCAAAATGAACAAGACTATAAAATTATAAAAGTCTATAAATATAATATCCAAGATATTATGTTATGCATAATATAAATTTCTAGTTGTAGGCAAACTTAAACAAAATACAAAAATTACATTAATCAGTCCAAAATGATATCATCTTCATATAAACAAATGTTCACTAACTAGGGTAAATATCCAAAAACATAAAAGATGAAATATTATATAAGTCTCTCATAATGCTAAATAACTAAAAACATAAATGCTGCTATGTTAATAATGAGTGGACCAAGGCTATGAAAATGAGGACTCAAAGCTTCATAGATTGGAATCTAGCTTAATAATCTTCATCTCCACCATCTTTGCTGTCTTGTTGATCTTCATGTCATCCTCATCTTTATAATCTTCATTATCATTTTCATTAGTTTTAGTTTGTTCACTATCACTTTTATTTTCAACATGAGATCTACCTTCAATAGTGACTTTATCATACGAAGCCTCATATACAACAACTGAAGGCTTATCATAATCAACTAAATTTTCATAATCAATGATTCCTTTGTTTCTTATTTCTCTATTTAACTCTTGCTTATATTTATGCTAGTGTAAAATTTATTTATTTTTGATGAAGTTCATATTTCTTGCCATTTTGGAAAAGAATCCGTTTGATATTTGTGTTGGCTTGGAGGATTTCCTATCATCCTCCTCATCCAAAATATTATAAGGTATTTCATCTTCCTCATAAGAAATATGTTTAGGTTATGCACCCACTAATTACATTCTTTTTATAGTTCTATAAGTAATGGAAGTAGGAGGTTTGACTACCTCCTTGTATTATTCAATTTGCAAATTATTTGTAATGATTTTTGAGATAATAATAATAAAAGGAAGTTCTTTTGTGAAGTGTTCTTTAGCATGTTGAATAATCCATTTAACTATGAGATCAAAGACATTCAATCTTTTCTTAATTTCAAGGAAATAAAAAAAATAATCCATAAGCACATAAACTTCATCATAATAACCAACCTAGAAAGTAAGTTGATGCTAAGAATCTTATTAACTAGTCTCAAATGTGAGAGCAGGGTAGATGCTTTTAATTTGTAAGAATTCCACTTGTAACCCTTGCAACAAATGACCTTAACAATATTACTTATACTCTCATAATCTTCTAATTATTCTACATATTTGGTTAAAATAGAGTTGTGAAATCTTGGGATCCAAATAACTGGAGATATGAGATTGGAATCTCAATAATAATTTTTGTTCCCAATACTCTTGTAACAAAGCTGGTGGCATTGGGATTTTTAGCCTTTAAATTGATGTAAAAGAGCCTTACAAGCCTAGGGTATGAAGAACCCTTAAAGCATAACAATATATTCCATCTAAATATCTCAAAATATCTATCAAGATCAATAAAATTTACTAGTTGATTAGAGAGTAAACATATTTCAAATGCATAGGATTTTCTTTCATACCTTGTCCATCTCTCTTTAATTTTTTTTCTTGATGGTTTTTGTTTAACAATAGGGCATTTATTTTATATTCTTGAATTGTTGTTACTTCCAATTACTTTACCTTTTATTTCTTCAAGCTTCTTTCTTAATGCCAGGAAATCCTAGTTCTTGGAGAAGGATGCAGAGAATGAAGGAGTTAGAGCTTGAAATGAGAGGTAATGGTGGTTAGGAAGCATGAGGGAAGTGTTGGATAATGGAGGAGAAAGATGGAAAAAATGAGCTTAGTGTAAGGGTTAGGGTTTGAGCCTCTTTTTTATGCCTTTTCCATATCCATTGTGGGATTGACCCCTTGATAGGGGCACCCCCTTTGTGGCTACTGAAAACAACCACTAGTTTAAATAGGGTATCCCATGGGCAAGGGTGCCCCCACTATGCATTACTATAGTGTGGGGAGAATAACTTCTTAGTAAGGGGGTGATCTCTTTGTTAGGTTGTGGCAAAGAGAAATAACATTAACAATTTAATTGACTACTAAAATCTAAAAAAAAATAATTTCCATTCAATTCTTAAAAATACACCACTAGGAGGATTTAGGATTATTACATACATTTTAGTTGAAACAAGGTCCAACCTCAATCCTCTTTTAATATTTTTAAATTTATATGAAAGGGGCTTATCATTATGTTTGTCAATTGGTTCTCTAACTTAATGTAATCAATTATAATCTTTCCTCCTTTCACTTACTTATGTATGAAGTGGGGCCTTATCTTTATGTGCTTTATCTTGGAATGCTACACTATGTTCTTTGCAATGTTAATTGCATTCATATTATCATAAAAAATCAAAAACTTACCTTGCTTTTGACTATAATCCTTAAGAATTTGAGTCATCCATATTAGTTGAGTAGAATCATTTCCAGTTCCACATGCATCATGCACATACAATAAAAAATTGGTAAAAAAAACCTACTACACCATATGTAATAAAATAGGTTAAAGTGTGTCTTTAAGCTAATTAGCCATCATATCATGTGATTAATGTGTTGTTAAGAGGTAGGTCAATTTTTCCATCATTAAACAAGCATCATTTGAGCTTTCTACCTGCAGCAAAAAAAAAAAAAAAATGCAAGCAAGCACAAAGTGTACATGCTAAGCGTTGATGATAGTGCATTTGATGCTATCTACCAAAAATTTATAAATATATAAAACATTTGATGTCCAATTGGCACCAAAAACAAGAGTGCAAATAAAAGTATTATAGAAAGCCATCATATTATTCTTTGGTAAAATTGGACATTTTAATTTTAAATTAAAAAATTTTGGAAAGTAATTAAATTATTAAAATAAAAAATATTATAAATATTAACTTTCTAATTTACCCAATTCTTGAAAAAAGGTGGAACAACCCATATTTTTTTTGGCATCTTTGGTATGTATAATATTTGTAGAGTTTGTGATGCCTATACTTGTATGTGCTCTATAACTTTTTTGGTTTGGTATTCTTTTTATGGTTTTTCCTAGAGGCTTTATGGAGATGTTGATCTTTGATACATTTAGATGCATGGATATCATTATGTA
Organism: Gnetum montanum; assembly: GCA_015680685.1. NCBI lineage: Eukaryota > Viridiplantae > Streptophyta > Gnetopsida > Gnetales > Gnetaceae > Gnetum > Gnetum montanum. The sequence goes on along the minus strand of MNCI01035006.1, from coordinate 539,278 downwards.
TATTTTAATATTTAATTATATGTATGTTTTTATTACCATCTAGCAAATGTGCACTAAACCTATTATTGAGGGTGGCAAGATCACATGAGGATTGGTTAGGAGCATGGCATGACATGTGATTTATGGTTTGTTGAATTATTTTTCTAGAGTACATGTTGTGGCCCTAGTGATTATGTGGTTTGATAATTTAGTGTGTATGCACATATGTTTATGTATATATTAGTTTAAATTAATTTTATTTTATTTTTATGAAAGGAGGTTTGCACATATTTTTATTATGATGGATTTATGGTATTTTTTTCTTTTATTTATTTTGGCATGTGTGGGAGTTATGTGAGTGGGAGAGGAAGTTACATTTGAGATGGATAGGATTTTTGGTATTATTATTTTTATTTTATGTTGGATTGGGTAATTGATGTTTTTTTCATTCCATGGTTTCTCTTGATCAATCTTTATTAAAATTTCCACAAATTATTCTTTCCATGCACTTTGACAATTTAGGGGAGGTGTTGTAGGAGATTAAAGCTATGGAGTAACTAGGGGATTGTGAAATGGTCGTGTGGATTGCTTGGACCTTTATGATTTGATCTTCTCTCTTGTGGTCTTCATCATTTAGATTTGGAGGTGATTTATCTTGACTTCTTCCCTATTTACAGTTGTAGGTTTCTATGCACATTCATAGAATGGGTATTATTTATTTTTTCATATGATTTTTATGCTATTGGTGGATTGATGGGTTTTTATTTGAGCATTTGAAATGTTGTTTTAATGGATTTTGTGTGTGTAAATTGATGATATTATTCTACTATTTTTCTTTCAATTTCTAATATAGGTTTTTAAAGAATCATTCCAAGAATTTGTATGGGTTTGGATATTGTTGTTTGTGAGCTCATTTGTTTACAATTAGATGATAGAATTGTTGTGATTTTTCTTATGTGGGTGTGATTTGGATCCTAGTGAGAGACAAATGTAGTTTGGTTTCCTATGATGGTCAGTTTGGAGTTTTGGGGATTTTATTTTCATTTTTTTGATACTTTGCTCAGATTCATTTCCCCTTGCTATGATCTTGTCATGTTCAGTTTGATTTATCATCTATATATTAATATTGTGAAACTTCTTTTTCCATTGTCATATTGTGATCTTGGCATATAGAATGAATCTTTATCTTATTGATTTTTTCCAACCTTGTAATTACATCAAATTTAGTTTCTCTCTCTTATTGATTTAATTTTGGGTTATCCTTTTCCCTTGTTAGTTCTTGTTCTTAAGTTGTTGAGCTCTTACCTATCATTTCCCTATCCATTCTCATCATTTTGGAGTTTTCCTAGTTGTTTCCTAATTTTTTCATTATCATTCAAGACATCCCAAACCTCTACCAAATGTTTATCCTACATCCTAAAACTTTCAACAAGATGTTTCACCTATAATTAAGACATCTCACCCAAGACATCTTAGTCTTAACCAAGACATCTCACTTGAGACATCATAGTCTCAACTAAGATGTCTGACCCAAGAAACCTCTAATTTCTTCTTAGATGTCTCCTAGCCATTCCAAACATCTCATCTTTGCTTGAGATGTCTCACCCAAGACATCTTCTAATTTTTAAGATGTCTCTCCTACAAGTCTAGCTCTGCCAAAAACTTAGATTTTATAAAATTTGGTCCTTTAGTTTTGCTTAATACTTGGCCTTCTTGGTATCGAAGCTCTTAAAAACCTATTGAATGTTTCTCATTTGTTGTATTGACAATGTTTCCCTTAGGTCTTTAACTTTTGATCATTATTAAGGCTTGGATGATTATGATTGGCCTAAATCTTAGTTGATTGTGGCCTTATTTCCTTTGATCATTTTGAATCTCCATGTTAAATGTTTACTGAAATTTCTAGGTCTTAATATAAGATTTTTATATTGTCAATCTTGATAGTTTTCTCATTGGATTTGGTCTTTGATATTCTATCTCATTCTTTGGTTAACTCATGGTGTAAGTTTTGACCCATAGACGATTCTTGGTTATTGGTAATTTCAGTCTTTCAATTGTTGTGATGCTATTAATTTTTTGGAGGTTATGATCATGTTTTCTCTTCTTAGACTTTGTTGGCATCTTAGGAAGTAGTTAAGTTATGTGAGATCTTTTGGATATTAGATTTTTCTCCTTGTGCTGTTGGATTTCCATGTGAGTGGATATGGCTTGTTAGTGTCATGTGATTTCTTGGATTAGTATCCTTTGGAGAATTATTTGAACTATTGGATCTCTCAAAGAAATGAACTCTTTTGTTTGGTCATTGTACCCTTCAACATTTCTTTGGATGTTATGGTTGTTATTTGCTAATTATTTAGATGTTGGATCTAGCACCAAATTTATGTGGTTAGTTGGAGATGGACTTCCTAGAGATGGTTTTGTAAATTGATCCTAATTGGGATGCATTAGTGTGGCTTTCATAGGAGGCCCCATCCTACATGAAAGGGTGATTCCATGGCTTATTAATCCTTTTGTGTTATTCCTCTAGAACATTAGAGGTGATGTCCTCGATGATGCCTCTAGTACAATGATGTTGGAAAACATTGGAAGTAATGTCCTGGCTGATGCTTGACATTTGATGAGTGGCGAGGTACCCCTACACTCAACCATACGAATATGAGCGTTACACACACGATCCGGTTGAACTCCGTAGATGGACTAGTTTTGGCATCTAGACAGTTAGCCTTAGGTCGTAGTTTGCTGTCTTCCCACCTGGACTAGTATTATCTTTGTCACGTATGGTTTAGTCCAGAGTGAGGTGTATGATGTGGTTTCTAATCTAATGCTACTCCTGAAGGCAATGGAAAGTAATATTCACTAATATAGGAGAGAGAGGGTAAGAGAATATAAACTAGCCTAAGTGCGATGAGCATCCATTCCTTGATTATTTGTAGACATCTTGAACTTCGTGCATGACTACCACTGGGATTACCAAGTGTAGATCCTAGGTACGCTACTAGGTTACCAAGTAGTCACACTTAAATGCTCGTAATCAAGTCATACTCATTTTGTGTTTTAACATGAGTTTAAGGGTGAGAAGATATTAACTAGGAAAGTAGTAAATAAAAATTAATTAAATAATTAAGCTAAGTGAATGCTGAAATGATGAAGTAATCTCGATCTTTATTGTCGGTCATGTGCGTGTCCAAGTACGTCACACTTGAATAAAGGATGCCATACAATTACAATCACCACACTGCGGGCATACACTGGGAAATAATTCTAACTCTAAGAAGGAAAAAATGCAAGAGTTTGGGTAAGGAACTAAGAACTAACTCCTAAAACTCATCTGTCTACCTCTTATTTATAGATGAGGAGATAGGCCACGATATCATGTACGCGATATCGCGGTCGCCCCAAATGATGACTCATCAACATTCCATTGGGACTAATAATAAATCTAAGTGCTTGATAATTTGATTTTGATATGAATATATTTTGTCTTATGGCAAGTACACATGACAATGTGATACACATATTACACTAAGAGTGGTGCATGCTAGACTCCTTTTTTATGATGATAGTTGGAGGAAATAAATCCTAGTTTTCATAATGTATGTTAAACTATTCCTTTGTATGTTTATTTACATGTTTGAGCTAACATATTTTGTAGGTTAGTCATGCTCATAACTACCTTGAGATCTATTCATTTGATGATTGGAGATGTTGCCAAGGTTTCTCACTTAGTTTTATATTGATAACTCATTTTATTTTTAGGTTAATTAGTTGGGAGGAGATAGGATCTCTTGGAGGATTTAATATGATAATAGGTGATTGATATTATATTTCTAGTTTAGGCATTGACTATTTTATGTATTTTACATTTTAGTTTTTAATGCTAAACATTGTATCTCTTTTCCCCAAATTTTGGATATATGGATATTTGTATGGTTAGACCTTGTGTATCATGCTAGTTTATACCTATGTTATGGAGTTTTAGTTTGAAGTTTATGTTAATATGTTTTCTACATAGATAGATATATATATATATATATGTTTTTATGTGATTTTATATTTATCCATCTCTTTTCTTCCATTGTTTAGTTTCTTCTCTTTTCCTTGGGTTATGGCTTCATGCTAGGTTCCTTCATTTTCTTTCATTGCGAGATCTTTTATTTCCTTGTTTCTTATCATGACCAATCATTTCATTAGGGGTTTTATTTGATGTAATACTCTTCAACCTAAGTCCTAGAAAGGAGGGTGTTATAAAATGAAAGAAAATACATAGAATGAATAAAAAATATATAAAAAAGAAAAAGCAAAGATCATAGCATTAAAGGTGTCACTTGTGATTTTCATACTAAGAATTTTACTTTAAGATAATATCTTATTTTATTTTGATAAAATATAATTTAAATATTTTATTATATTTTAATTTAAATATTCAAGTATGAACCCACCCCTAGTTTTTGCAAATGTTCATTTACCTAAGCATATTTTGAATAAAAATTCCTCACTTCCTTCCAAGAATTAGATTTTATTTATTGCATAAGTTTGATGAAATAAAAGAGATCAACATATTGCATAATAAATAATGACACTATTAGAAGGTCAAGAAATGATTTTCAACATGAAGAAAGTAAGATAGAGGCATCATGAAGTGGTGAGAACATTAGGCAAAATCATAAATTAAAGTTTGCTTGTAGTATCTGTTGACTTTTTGGTATGTCAAAACCTTAAGCAAAATGGAGAACAAGGATTTTTGTATGGTTGTTGTGTTTATAGGACATGGAGATCACAAGGACTTGCCTGACATAAATGAAAACTCTAGGAATGAGAGCTACAACAAGATATCAAAGAAGAGCCCAAGAAATGGCATATGCAAAGAGATGTCAAATGTGGAAACCACAAGGACTTGCTACACATAAATGAAGATTCTAGGAATGAGATCTATAATAAGATATCAAAGTAAAGAATACAAGGAATTAAGTAGGAGCAAAGACAAAGATTATATCTACAGCAAAATGAAGAAGTTACTAAGATTAGGGATGAGCCAAATCAATGAAAGGAAGCCTCTGGAAGAAAAACCCAAAAGCTGAGAAGATGTCTATTAGAAGTAGAAGACATCTTGGCTGAAGAGTAGATTAAATGTAGTGAAGACATCTCTTAGAAGTAGAAGACTTCTTGGCCAAAGAGAAAATTCTATGTAGAGAAGATGTCTTCTAGAAATAGTAGATGTCTACTATCAAGAGAAGATGTCTCCCTGATGATGAAGACATCTTGGTTGAGATGAAGGTTGCTTAGAAGAAAATGTCTTTTAGAAATAGTAAACGTCTACTTTATGAGGAAGACGTCTCCATGAAGAAATCTTCTTAGACATCTCCTTTGGTGAAGAGGCATCTTCCCTGAATTGAGGTTTGTGTAGTAAGATGTCCCAATCTCGAAGAAGACATCTCTAGTGATTGTTAGATAGCCATTTTACAAATTCTGAATTGTTTTTAGAAACATAAAGGCTATAAGAAGATTAAATTCTCTTGGAAAAAGTGCAAGTCTTATGCATGAATAGTTACTATCAAAGCAATCATTGCATACTATACTTGTGTACTTAATTTGTGATATTATTTGGTTGTGTTGTACCTCATTATTATATCATATGTGTTGTTGTATTGAGGGCTATTAAATTATGCCTCAAAGTCAAGGATTTGTAAATTAGTTAAATTCTTTTCTTGAGGAATTTTTTTCTCTTTTTATTGCCCCGTTGGGGTTGATGTGCTTCTTGCAAGAAGGCATCATCCTTGAGCTTGTTAAGATCCTACACTCCAGAGTGGAGCTCAAGTTGTAAAGGTTGTGGGATCCTAGAAACCACATTCTAAGCTTGTTGGGACCTTGTAGGGTTAAGTGGATTCATGATGAAAAATCACTCTAGATTAGAGCTTAGAGCTATACAAGATGTGGTATGCTTCAAATCACATTTTAAGAGAAATAATGTCCAAAGATTTGCAAACGATCTACCCTTTGTGTGTGAAGTACCTAAGTTGGGAAACCATGTAAAATTGTCTATGCTTTGTGTTGAAAAGTTTTTTTGGGAAACTTATTCATCCCATCCTCTAAGTTTAATGATCTTCAAATGGTATTAGAACCGAGTACTCTTGCACTCTACATCTTCCAAGAGTGAACAATGGAGGTAACTTCCTATACAAAGTCATCTATGTTCGATGGATTTGACTTTTCCTATTGGAAGGCAAGGATGTAGGGCTTCTTTGAATCGATGGAGTTTGAAGTTTGGGAATCCATCTTGTTGTGATGAAAAATCTTAGTTGCGAAAAAATTGAGGATTCTTAGCCATGAACAACCTCAACTCTAAATCCCTAGGGCCTCCAAGAAATTCAGGGCACCTTGGGCACTCCTGTAGATCACTTAGGAACTTAGAGGGTGCAAAATGGGGGTTTTAAAAATGTAAAAATTACATATTTGAAACTTAAATGGATACCAATTGCACATAAATTAAACTATAACCTTTATTAAATAAATAAAGAATGAGTTTAGATGTATGTACAAAAGTGCCTGTAGGAGAGCAAAGGAGGATTCACTTAGATGGGGGTTCCAAGCCCATTGAAGAAAATAGAATTTGCTCCATGATCTAGATTCTTGGTCACTCCCAATGTTTTCAAGTTTCCTCTATTACAAACTTCATATTTGCAACTTTGGTCACTACTAAGGCTAGAAAATATTAATGACTGGGATGGCCAAGATGCTCCATGCTGAGGTTTCTGGATCCTAGGGGAGCAACATTGACACTCCAGGCTCACAAAATCTAAGGAGGATAACAAGGGGTAACAGAGCTAGGAAGGTTTCACATTGATAAGCCTATAAGAAGCTATGTTTCTTCTATGTAGCAAGATCTCTTGGATGCCAAAATGCTTAAAATGCTAAGTGTATGCAATTGCCAAAAGTGTGGAACCTTGAAATGGTGTCAAGGTTTGGTTTTTATAGGGTTTTGGTCATGATTTGGACTACAAATTGGCTACAAATGGCTGAGAGATTGGCTCTCAAATTGCTACCACATTTAGGGGGGTAGGTGAGATCCACACCCATGCATCTACATTGGTTGATCCCTCTACGCTGGCTAACCCCTCCATGATGGGTGACGAGTGTTAATGTTGAGGAAGATGAGAGATCAAAGTTGGAGGATGCAGGTCAAACCCCTCTAAGCTAAGTTACCCCCCTCTCCATGTTGGGGGTAGGTGAGATCCACCCCCCTACACTCCTCCACATTGGCTTTGATGTCTCCTAGTTGGCTTAGCTCCCTATAGGGGTTTTTCAGCGTAGTAAAGTGTAGGTCATCTATAAAACCCATTAAAATACCAGTTTTGGCATTTCAAAAGGCATTTTTAACTCTTCCAAGCCCAAATATAGATAATAACTAACTCTTTTCACTTGGGAAATAAGGGTTTGACCACTTATTCAGTTCCAAAGTGTGAAATATGTGAGATTGCTTTTTATGGGTTACAATCTTCATATTTACAATGAAGTTTTACCTTGGGTTTCATGGGATGGGGTTACAAAGGTTACAACGTGTAAATTTGGTGGTGTTTCATTGGCCCCTCTTTGTTGGTGTTTAGAGGCTTGACTTGAGAGGCACCGACAAAGAATACAAAACACCACTATAGGTCCATCACCAATGTCCCCTCTTTGCACTTGATCTAGTCATGTTGAACCATGCCAACAAGTGCTTGTGATGAGGGGATAAGGCTACAATGGAGAAATGGTAAGAAATATTACGAAAATATTTATGGAGGCTAATAGCACATTCCAAGTATTGTCATAATAGTTATAGCATGACACTAATTATTTTGAAGTGTTGGTTACTTGGTAAATGTGTTTGAGAATCCAATCACTCCACTCCAAGATTTATTTTGGCCATTTTGAGGCTTTATTGGTCATTTTGCCCCTTGGCATTTTACTTCTCCCTTGAGACCTTCATTGGATCTCATTGCTGGGGTTGGTTTGACATAGTTTTCTTGTGTAGTAAGTTATGTTATACTCAACGTACTTGATTCTTCCATTGAAGCAAGGTGTGTTACGTTTGATGGAATTAATGGTTTTTCCACTAAATGAGCTATGTTACATTCAAGTAGACTTGAGGATGAAGCATGATGAAGAGATATCGTATGGCTATAGTGCATGAGTAGAAAATATAGGTCAACATTATTTTCCATGGTATGGAAGATCATAATAAGGCTATGGGACTAGGCTCAAGGAGTGGTGCTAGATGCAGGGCAATGGTATAGTCACCCTTGACACAACATGATAAACTCACCAAATTGTGCACATCAAGGTTTTGTTGCGAGTTGTTGCTGTAATGAGTTGCATCCTTGTGATGTCCCCTGGGATTCATCCTACAAACACAACTCTAAGAAGATAATAAAACCAAGTAAAAAAATCATGTTATAACATTACAATGCATATAAGCCACATATAATAACAAAACCAAGCTACCCAGGTCACCAATGTTGATAGTTTAAGGCTATGATAGGTCATGGTACCAGTTTAAGGCCCTAGCAGGCTGTGGTATTAGTTTAAGGTCATAGCTGATCATGGTGTTAGTTTAAGACCTTGGTAGGTCATGTTATCATTAGTTTTAGGCCTTGATAGGCTATGTTACTAGTTTAAGACCTCGATAGGCCATATTGCTAGTTTAAGACCTTGGTAGGTTGTGGTAAAGAAAGCTTGCTTATTGATGATCATTGATGTTGTGGCTACTATAGGTTACATGTAGGTCACATGTAATAAGGCTTTAGATAGGAATGGTTGACTAGATTAACCAACTCATTCCCATCCATATTGGCAATCCTAAATGCTCCATTATTGTAGGCTTTGGTGATAAGAAAGGGTCCTTCCTTGTTGATTGAGAATTTGTTTGAATGCTTGCGAATGGATTTAAGGTCTAGGTAACCTTTCTTGATCTTATGCTTGGTCAAGTTATGATGATGTTGCTATTTCTACCTCTTTTGATAGTATTCAATGTGAGTAAGCACTTACATATGCTACTCCTCCATTGAGTCTAGGGACATTGTCTGCAACTCCTTATTCTGTTCATCATTGGTGAAGTTGGTTAAGGCTACTTAGAGTGACGACACTCACAATTCAAGAGGTGAAATAACTTCAAAACCATAAACTAGGCTTTAAGGGGTTACATCAGTTACAGTATGATAGGTCGTTTTATAAGACCATAGTGCATGGACAAGCCACTCATGCCATTTGTGCTTGTTGTTGTTGAGCATCTTCTTAAGTAATTTATGATGGCCTTGTTGCTTGCTTTTGCTTGTCCTTTGGCTTGAGGGTAATAAGGTGATGAAAAAGAATGCTTACTGCCTAATTCATGACAAAAATCTTTGCTTTGTTGGCTACTAAATTATGGTCCATTTTCTATAACTATGTTCATGGGTATGCCAAAATAGGCTACACTGTTATCGAAGATAAATTTGTAGACTTGTTTTAAGGTAGTCTTCCTTAGGGGAATAGCTGCAACTCACTTAGTAAAGTATTCAGTTGTGGTGATGATGAAGCTATGCCCTATAGAAGACTTAGGCGTTATAGGTTCAATGATATCCAACCCCCATCATTGAAATAACAACAATTTGAATAGTGTGAAAATTAGTTAATGACACATGTATAAGGTTGTTATGGCATTGGCATGTGTCCTATTTGAATAGTGTGCAACAATGTTACTTTCCATATGAGGCCAATAATAGCCTAACCATCTAATCTTAGAAATCATAGCTCTAGGTCCTATATGTCCTCAACAACCACTCTTGTGAACCTCCTCTTGGACTATTCTAGCTAAATTTTTACCTAAGCACTTCAGCAATAGACCATCGTAGGACCGTTGACATAATGTGTTATCTTCTATAATGAAATACTACTTCAATTGTTTGCATATAGTGTCCTTTTAAGTAGTAGTCAAGCCTGGTGAGGATTCACCATGCATAAGGTAAAATTTGATATCATCATATCACTTCCTAGAAAGAGCAGTATAAACTATGGTCACAAAGGTATCCTTAGCATTCTACATGATTGGAACAACATAATCCATAGTCAAGGTGGGCAACTTACTAAACACATCTAGCATCACATTGAGGGCTAATGTTGTAATTGCATTAGCTATGACATTCTTGTTTTAGGGTATGTGTTGGATGTCAACATATTAAATTGGTGTAACAATTATTTCCCTAGGTCACAGTAAGGTTGTAAATGTTTGGCTTTACATGCATAAACCTTAATCACTTGGTTGACCATAAGTTAAGAATCACCTTTGATCATTAAGTGCCTAATCCTAGGTCACTAGCTACCATCATCCTTTGATCAAACCCTCATGCTCTACTATGTTGTTGGTACATGGAAACTTAAAATGATAGGCAAAGGATCAGATTTCACCAAATGGGAATGTTACGATGGTAGCAGGACTGGCCTCATGGATAGTTGAAGCTTCATCAAAGTGCATGAACACCTCATAATCCTCAAGCACCTGGTTAATGACATTAATATTCTCATCAAGAAACTCAAGATCTATGGCTACTTGGTCATCAACAAGTGAAACTGTGAGTTGTACAACTATAGCTTAACCTTTTGTTGAGGATTGAGAGACATAATGAAGGTTAAATTCCATGGTTATGTCTCTTCATTAGGCTATTTGAATACTTTTGTAGATGTTGGTCATTATGGCTCTTAGCACGTTATCCTTGCAAATGATGTTGACTTGACTTCTACAAAGGTATTGTCTTCACTTCNCTCTTGAAGGCAGTGTAAAATAATATTAACTAAGATAAGCTAGGAGGGAAAGGGTAAGAAACTCTAATCTAGCCTAAGTGTGATGAGCAGTTGTTCCTTAATCATCCATACACATCCTGAACTTTGTACATGACTGCCACTAGGATCACCAAGCATAGATCCTTTTTTATGTTAGTCCACATGCTGCAAGGTTTATCAAAAAGTTCGTCTTTATTACTGCACGCAAATGTGTGCTCAGGTACAATTCGCTCGAATAGAGATCCATTCACTTTGAGATTCCTACTACGGGCACATGGAAATTATTCTATCTTTGGAATGGAAAAATGGCAAGAGTTTAGCTAAGGTCTAAATATAATGGAGAAACAAGGGAGAGCTACCTCTTATTTATAGAATAGGCAACGGGCTGCGATATCGCGGCAGATGCAATATCGCATACAAGATATCACTGCCCATGGGATATTATGTCCCATCATACCACCATCACTAAATAAAAACTCGTCCTCGAGTTCCTTACAAAATATTGGGAAGGTATGGGATTATTGACTCAAATGGAACTAATGGTGAATGGGATGACATATGAACGGATCATCATTACAAGACATGACAAAACTAGTGTTCACGACAACAAGAGTGAACACCTTATACATCGACATTAGGCTTGATTTGGCAACTGAGAAAGAGAGAGAGAAAGAAGTTGTGCTACTGCCAACGCCAAGATTTCACCTTTTTTTGTCCATCCGTAAGCACACCATCGATCTTGCTCCTTGCATAACTACTTCAGCACTAGTCCATTCCAAGTGTTCCGTCCAAATCCAATCCATTGTTGCGTGATTGCCATATGCACACATAACATAATCTTTATATTAGCAAGGGTAAATGAATCACAATGCAATTGATACCTTGCTTTGGTGAAAGGTCCAGTGGCTGAGTTGTGGTATGGTTGATTATAGGTCTAGAGATATAATATTGATGACTACCAAAGGTGTAGGGGTTAGTGTTGGCGACCATTTGGGAAGTGACCACCAACGAGTGTCCTCGAACAGGGTTTAGGTGCCTGCTGGTCTTTGGCAACACCAAGGCCCAGATACCTCCAAATAAACTCAGTAGTTAATGTGAGTATGTGTGTGTGCTGTTGCGGCGTGCGGTTGTGAGAAATGTAACGATTGTGTTGTATGTAAACTACAAATGACTTACTTTAAAGAGATTCAGCCAACTTTGCCAAGTACTGTGAGTTGTTGAAAATTTCCTATTTTGTTCAACTGCCTAGTCTACACGGTCCTTATAATACCTACTTGTAACAAATAAACTTTTGCAAAAACATTTGAGCACAACTCTGAAATCTACTCCTAATTTTCCCCAGAGAAAGAGATAGTTCCACAAGAAAACTAGAAATAGAGCAAGATTCGATGGAAATAAGCAGAAAAGAAAAGAAAGCAGATTTGTGTAGACCTCAAATATTTAAACAAGGTAAAATGACACGAGTAAACACTTCGCAATAAAGCTATCCCAAATTCAATATCTACGAATTGTTCAAACTTCCAAGGCTCAAACAAGCAATATCTTCAAGACAATCCTATTATGCTACCAAAAATTGCTGCGTAAACTACCACGTACGAGACTCCATTTTGACTAGATAATAGATGTCAACGATTGCATTCAAACAGAACCTTTAAAAGACTTGACAATTTCTGATTGAAATACCACGAGAATTCACTTTAAAGATAAAAAGAAGCTATTCTGGTCCCATCAAAATACCAAAGATTTTCTGAACCCTCTCGACTACTGAATTGTTCAACGGCGTGACTACAAACAGAGGCTCTCTTACAACAATCCCAATAGCAGTTCCCACACGTTGCACAATAATGAAATTTACTACTAAAATGCTCTTAAGGCTTTTAAACACAAGCGCTTCTATGGCAAAATTTTAATAGAAATTTCTATCGGGCAACAAGAACAATAAGAGCAATCTAAAAATCCCAAAATTACTTGCCAAGGATGATACTATCTAAACCACTAGCTAAACAATTTAAACAAAACAAAAAATGAAATGCATAACTCACAGGACCATGACAAAGAGGCTGAAATCTTTATTCTAGCAAGCCATCTTGCAAGCAATCGTTCACACTTTCTTCTTTACAAAATGCTCTTCTCCCAAGACTCAAAGTGTCTCCAAGTGAGAGCCCAAGTGCTAACTAGTAGCCTTCAAAGTGTGATGTATGAGACCCCAAGTGTGATGATGATATTCTTCCTTGACCCTTGAAGCCTTTTTATAGGGTTCCAAGGTAGGTAGGGAAGTTACATATTCAAAAATATCTCACCTAACTTCTCTCCCAAGTAACTTGGCCAACCAATTAGGAGATTACTTGCCCAACAAGTTAGGAGGTTACTTGCCCAACAAGTTAGGTAAGTTACAACAATTTTGGGTGGTTGTAACCACCATAGAGATACAAAAGATACAATGGAAAAGTGTCCTATTCCATGGCCAAGTGTCTTCATTCAGTTGCCAAGTGTCTTCATGTAGTTGCCAAGTGTCTTCATGCAGTTGCCAAGTGTCTTCATTCAGTTGCCAAGTGTCTTCATTCAGTTGCCAAGTGTCTTCATTTAGTTGCCAAGTGTCTTCATTCAGTTGCCAAGTGTCTTCATTTAGTTGCCAAGTGTCTTCATTCAGTTGCCAAGTGTCTTCATTCAGTTGCCAAGTGTCTTCATTTAGTTGCCAAGTGTCTTCATTCAGTTGCCAAGTGTCTTCATTCAGTTGCCAAGTGTCTTCATTTAGTTGCCAAGTGTTCACCATGGAGAGAAACAAGTTGCAGTTGACACGTGTCCCATTTAGTTGACAAGTGGCCATTGTGGAGATAAAGAGGTTGTAGTTGACAAGTGGCCTTTGTGGTGGTTATAACCACCATTTCAATTGACAAGTGTTCAATTCTCATAGGACTTTGAACAATTGTTGCATAAATTCCCTTTTTAAATCAATATTATATTTTATTGTTATTTATATCATAGTAGTAGAGATAATAACCATGGATTTGATGCATGGGTTGATATATAAATATATGTATGCGTATACAACCGAATGCATAAGTGGAGTTGTACTCTCACATTTTAATTTGTGGCACCTCGAATGTAATCCCAGTTATATCAAGGCCGATTCCATATTCATCTTCTCTGCACTTTATTACAGAAAAAGTAACTAGAGCTACTCTATCATAAGCTAGAGAGATATCTACAATTGATACACCATTTTCTTTTGACTCTAGATAAACCCTCATGCCAACATTCCCAATTGCAATGTCATTATCCCTTGATTTTCAAAACATTCAATTCAGCAAAATTTTTATTTCTATTCCAACTTCATGGTTAATTAACTGTTGCAGAATTCTTTACAAGAAAGAACATAATCCTCCTTGAATAGTTTCAGTTCATTAGGATTCTATACCTCACCATTTGCAAATAAGTCCACCTGTTCCATGAAATGGTAAAAATGTGCCAACAGTTAGGAGAAAATCAAAAAAATTTGGCCCCATACCCCCATGACTAATAGAGAACCTCTGGTAGCAATAGAATGGAGAAAGAAGAAAGAACAAGAAAGATGGAGAAAAAGAGATAACTAGAGCATCAATGAAATGGATGTCAAGATGGAATTGAACAAAATAAAATAGATTACAAAAATGTTAGGGGAAAGAAGTTAACTGGTGCACCAAAGAGGAATGTCAATGGGTCCTCCCCAAAGCAGGCTCATGCCCTTAATGCCCTAACAAACCCACATTCAAAGAGTCCATAGGCTCTGGGAATGTCATTTGGAACAAGAGTTAAAGTCTTAACTGCAAGAATTTACCAAAAAGAAAACAATGCATCAACCAAAATATATACTAATGATACAACCGACAATGAGGTGAACAATTGAGAGAAGGATGAANAATGATACAACCGACAATGAGGTGAACAATTGAGAGAAGGATGGAGAGAAGAGAATCCAATGGAATCCCAAGAACAAGGTGGTGTACAACCCCTAGTGAAGTTCATGATTAATGTGAGTTAGCAGATCCCATTCCAAGTTTGGCCTCAACAAACCACATCCAGTGACTTTGCATTAATGCATTCGGCCAATCCATCCTTGTGAAGTAACAAAAATGCCTTCTGAAAGAGCTACCACCATTCTGAAAAAACAAAGGAGGAGAGAATGGGAAATGAGAAGGGCCTTAGTTAGAGGGAACATTTTTATTTTAGTTCCATAACCAGTGCTTGTAGCCCAAACGATTATTTCATCTAAGGGGTGTGCTTTGAATTCTCATTTTTTTCTTTTCTTCTTTTTTTTTTTGTTTTTTTTAGTGTTTTATGTGTTTATACGTGAGAACCACACCATGCAAAGACTTTGTTATTTTTCTTAGCTCGGCTTCTCGATAATGGAGCAGTGTCAGAATGGGATGGAAGACTTAAGAAGAAAACATCCAAGCACCCAAGAGAATGGCCAGCACAAGTGCATCAAATCCCCTTGAAGTCACACCCTTTTTAATCCTTGAGTCCTTCTTTAGTTTGAGAGATACCCAGTCACTGATTCGTTATAGTTCTTATTGTTTTGAAGAAAGGGACTGTATAGTTCCAAGCCAAGAGAGACCATAGAAAATTGTGGATGTATGGATGAAGTGGACTCATTGCCTGTCATATCAAAAGAACCATACCTTAGTATCAACATCATAACTTAAAGGTAAAAACCAAACATTAGCAACTAATAGAAAAATAGTTCATACCATCATTAAGAACACTTATTAAGTGACGAACTTAACGAAAATAAATAAATAAACACATAAAGAAATAAAAAAGTATAACGATGTTGCAAAACAAAAACTTAAAAGACAAAAAGATAAAACAATAAATTAAAAGGTGAAAAATTGGAAAACAAAAAGTTAAAAAATTAAAGAATCAGAAAAATATTTATTAATTCTGTGTTGTTAGAATGGAGGATACCCCCCATACCAAAATGGTTGAGCATGACTAGAATTAATAAATGGAAGATTAGGATCCTTGCATATTGGAAATATTGGGACCTAGTCATACTGACCCCATTGGGGTTCACACACTTGATTATAGCAACCATAGTGGGGTAAGTTATAAGATGTAGTTTCCGGATAATGAGTTGACCCACTATGATAATTGGGATCGTTAGATGGTATGCAAGGATCAGGATGTCACCCTCCATGGCTGTATTCATTGGGCCATATGGTTGTTGGAGTGTTACATTATGACCTCGATGAGGTAACATGAGGCGTTGGGTTTGAAGAGGAAGATGCACCACAGTGTTGGGTTTGTGCTGAGTTGGCGAATGCAATGGTTCGTGAACTATGGTGTCCCTTTCAACGGTCATGTCTAAAGAAGGGATGCTTTTGATGTTGTGAAGGAGCTCCACTACTATTGGAAGTAGTAGTACAGGTAACTTTTGCAGGTTGGTGCTGTGGTGCAANATCATCTTTGCCCATCCTACAATCATTAGATGAATTTTAGGCAACGGTCTATAAGATGATGGACTGGGTACATGAAAGATGTGGAGAATATGCCAACATCATTAGAGGAAGAGTTATGCCAAACCGAGAAACGGGACAGGACACCATGCAACAATCGAAACAAAGGGTAGAAGATCATAAGAATAAGAGCTCCACTGCCAATTTCACATATCAATGTAACGTCTATCTGTACGATCACCCCAATGGCCAATGCCCATNTCTGGATGTAACATTCCTCCCCAATGCTCATGTAAATGTGACAAGACTGGGCAGTGGCCATTGGGGTGATCGTACAGATAGACGTTACATTGATATGTGAAATTGGCAGTGGAGCTCTTATTCTTATGATCTTCTACCCTTTGTTTCGATTGTTGCATGGTGTCCTGTCCCGTTTCTCGGTTTGGCATAACTCTTCCTCTAATGATGTTGGCATATTCTCCACATCTTTCATGTACCCAGTCCATCATCTTATAGACCGTTGCCTAAAATTCATCTAATGATTGTAGGATGGGCAAAGATGATTCCACCTCCTTAAAGTGAGTGGATTTCTCCTCTTTATGATTATGGACCCATGTTAAGTTGAGATTTTGGTCCTATTGAGAACTTTCAACATTCTCCCATTTGGCTAGTTCTCCTTCTTCTTTTGCTACCCGCTTAATAAGCTCTTGTAATTGATGGGTTCGTAGTTCGTATAGTTGACCTTGGGCATACATTCCTAAGGTCTCTCTTGTTTCATTACGTAGCCATCAATGATATGATTCATTAGCCTTTCTTCGGAGAACTCATGGCCTGGACAGTTGTTTAACAATGTGTAATATCTTTCTAAGGCCATGTCCAAGGGTTCATGTTTTGATTGTTTCCACTCTTGGATTTGTTTCCTCAAGGCTGAGACTCTTGCATAGGTTTGATATCTTTCATTAAAAGCTTCTACCATTGTTGGCCAAGGTCGTATTGAGTTTGGTTTTAATGATCTATACCATACTTTTTCTTGGTCAAAGAGTGTCATAGGAAAGAGCTTAAGTTTTTTCCACATGTTATCAATGTTGTTCCATGCGCAGGCATCGTAGAAGGCTTGTAAATGATATTGTGGATTTGAATCATAGCCTCCTAGAAACTTGGGAAAGTTGTTTAAATCAAGCCTGGGTAGATGGCTCTCTTTACGATGCCTACGTGAGATTCAAATAGCCTCTTGTATTTGCGTTAGGCTCCTAGTGGCCAATAGGGGTTCATCGTCGTCAAGTAAGTTGTGCGTTTGTGTGTTGGAACGATGTTGCCTTCGTTTATGTTGGCGTTCTTGATTTCCTTTATGAGCTCGATTTTTAGTTCTACGACGATCCCTTGAAAGATAGTTATTCGTATCACAATCTGAAATTGAAGGAGTAGAGGAAGAGAAGGAACTATAAAACTCATTATGACTTTTGTAAGCCCTCCAATCATCCCCAAGCAAATTATTGTTAATTATTGATAAGGTCCTAGGCCTTTCGGGCTTCCCCATTCTATGGGATGTCTCATCATTACTAGATGTGTAAAAGTTGAATGACGAGAGTCTTTGAGTATCGTTGGGGTGTTCATAAACATAAGGAACTCCTGTAATCTTCATTGTTAGCTAATTCATTGGTTCTCCAATGAATTTCCTCACTAAGTGTGGCATTATCGTGGTCTTGTAGGAGAGCCATGGTTGTGCAATTGTGTGTGAATTTACGTGTGAATTTTAATAATTATTTCTTCTTAAAAGATATATCGTTAAGTCCTTTATAGTGACCTTGTATGATATAACTAATCTAGATAACTAGCACCATCCTCGGCAACGGCACCAATGATGAGTGGCAAGGTACCCCTACACTCAACCATACGAATATGAGTGTTCTCATGCGTGATCCGATTGAACTCCATAGATGGACTAGTTGTGGCACCTAGACAGTTATCCTTAGGTTGCAGTTCACTATATTCCCACCTGGACTAGTATTATATTTGTCACGTATGGTTTAGTCCAGAGTGAGGTGTATGATGTGTTCCTAATCTAATGCTACTCTTGAAGGCAGTGTAAAATAATATTAACTAAGCTAAGCTAGGAGGGAAAGGGTAAGAAAATCTCTTCTAGCCTAAGTGCGATGAGCAACCATTCCTTAATCATCTGTACACATCCTGAACTTCATGCACAACTGCCACTATGATCACCAAGTGCAGATCCTAGGTACACTACTGGGTTACCAAGTAGTCACACTTAAATGCTTGTGATTAAATCGTATTCATTCCGCATTACGAGGAGATAAGGGTGAAAGAGATATTAATAATCTAGAAAAGAAATTAAACATTCACCAGTAATTAAATCCTATTTATCTTAGTCCACATGCTGCAAGGTTTATCAGAAAGTTCGTCTTTATTGCCGCACGCAAATGTGTGCTCAAGTACAATTCGCTCGAATAGAGATCCGTTCACTTTGAGACTCCTACTGCGGTTACATGGAAATTATTCATTCTTTGGAATGGAAAAATGGCAAGAGTTTAGCTAAGGTCTAAATCTAGATGGAGAAACAAGGGAGATATGCCTCTTATTTATAGAACTGGTGGTGGGCTACGATATCGTGTACACGATATCGCAGGGAAAGATGCAATATCGTAGGGGATGCAATATTGCGGCGGACACGATATCGCATATGCGATAGCATGGCGCATGCGATATCATGTCCTATCAATAGAGTAGAGAAGTAATGGACATGTCAGAGATGATGAGGTAGATGTAAAATGGTTTACCCTCTTGTGGAGGATAGATTGTTGGTAGTTGTGTCAACTCTTGCTTAAGTTTTCAAAGGCCTCTTGGCATTGAGCCATCCACTCATAGTGAACCCCTTTATTGAGAAAGTGTTGCATGGGCTATAACTTATCTATAAGCCTAGTGATGAACCTACGAATAAACTATAATCTACCTTGTAATCCTTGAAGCTCCTTAAGATTAGTAGGAATTACTAATTTGGATATGGCCTTAACCTTATTAGTCTTGACATGTATCCCTACTTTAAACACTACAAAGCCAAGCATCTTACTGGTCTTGACTCCAAAGATACATTCCTTAGGATTGAGCCTAAACTTGTATTTGAGGCATCATTTAAGCACAAGATCTAGGTCATTAGCATCATCATTAGCCACTTTGGACTTAACATCTATATTTTTTATGTGATCATTGAAAAAATCTAGCATGTAATCGTTGAAGATATAGGTCATGGATTGTTGCTAAGTTGGTTTTATGTTCTTAAGGTCAAAGGACATCATGGTATAGCAAAAGGTACCCAAAGGGGTCATGAAGGTCATGCTAAGTTGATGTTCTAGGTTGATCCTAATTTGGTTATATTTCAAGAATCTATTCATAGAGGATAAGAAGGCATGTATGGCCATAGTATTAATAAGTTAATCAATACTAGGTAGAGGAAAGTCATCCTTAATAGTCACTTTATTTAGGTCTTGAAAATTAATGTGAACATGGATACTCCCATTTTCTTAGGGACTACCACTATGTTGGACACCCATTCTATGTAGTCAATAGCCTTAATGAAACTAGCTTAGTAGAACTTTGAGATCTCATCACAAACTGCCAAGGCCAAATTTGGTCTAATCTTGCTCATTTTTTACTTAATAAGTCTAACACTAGGATCTAGTATGATGTTATGCTGTACTAGGCATAGGTCTAGGCTTGGCATATCTTCATATGACTAAGAAAAGGCCTTAATATTTCATTGTAGGAGCTTGGTGATGTCTTGAGCCTATTGAGGTTCTAGTGAGGAACTTAGTTTAAGGGTTTTCTCCCCACTACTATGTGTTCTGATAGGAATCTCAACTAGAGAGTCTTTAGTTGTGTCACCTACCTCTAAGTTAAGGGTTTTGACTAGGTTTTCAAGCCATTCTAGAGGTTTCTCTAGTAAGGCTATGTGACCGAAAAGACTCTCAAGTTAAAGATCTAGGCAATCAGGGTTGATATACCATTTTGCATCATCATGGGGTTCATGTAGATACAAAGGTAAAATAATTTGCTGCCAAGTACTCATACTTTAGTCCTGCATGTTAACCAAAAGTATATTAAGTGGGACCTGGGTAAAGGTGAATAAAAAATGTTAAAATGCTATAAAATTATGCAAATATATGCTATTATAATGCAAGCAAGGTTATTCAAGGCTATAAAATAGAGTAAAAACAAGCAGACAAAATGCAATAAGGGCCATACAAAGGTCAACCAAAGGGAAGTATGAGACATAAGGCTACAAATGGTCAACAAGGATCACAGTTTTGCCAGTTTAAAGTGTTAGTGGGCCATGATGCCAATTTAAGGCCTTAGTGGACCATGATGCTAGTATAAGACCTTAGTGGGCCATGGTCACATGGTGAAAAATAGTGGTTAGGGAAGGTTAAACCCCACTATTTGATACTAATCAAAGGCTAAATGAAGGTAAATAAGACTATAATAAGGTACATAAAGAAAATATAAGGCTATGTAAGGCCATAAAAAGTTCAACAAAGGTAAAAAATGCAACATAGGACCAAAAACAAGTTAAAACATCATGTAATAAGGGTAAATTAAGAAAAACAAGCTACATATAATAAAACTTGGCTAATATAGGTTAAAAAGGGTTAGGTTTTGCTGGTTTTAGGCCTTAATAAAGCCATGGTTTAGGGCTACAAGGTTGTTCAGCAGGTTTGGGAATCAATTAGGGCTATTTATAGGCTGTTTAGACCTAAAAATCAAGAGTTTTGAGGCTTCCATGCTAGCCCCCCCCTTTTTCCATTCTAGCTAGCATGGAAGGAGTGACCCCCTAGCATGTAAACTAAGAAACGTATAATTTGGGGCATCTAGAGATCCAATATTAAGGTTGCAGAGTCTTCCTAAGGTAGATCAGAGCTAGATTTGTCAAAATTGGGTACTCTAGAGGTCAAAAATTGTTAAAACGCAAGCTCTTAAGCCACATCCACTTGTCTCCATGCTGGCTAGCATGGAGGAGAGAGGTTTTAGTGTAGAGAGTCCAAAATTGAGTCTAAAAAGGATCAAATAGGGTTTCATGGTTAGCTAGGAGCAAGATTCAGAAGTTATGTATCTCTTGGTTACATTTTGGTCTCATTTGGTTAAGGTTTTGGATGTTAAATTAGGCCTAAGGTAGTCTTCATGCTAGTTCCACACTAGTCAATATGGAGCTAGTGTGGAGCAGAGGGAGTGCTCTTACCATTTGGTTTTGGGATGGTCTAGGATGCACATCGATCAAATTTCTAGGCTCCTAGGGCTGTAAACCTTAATTTCCTAAGTTTTTGGCTGAATTTGATCATGTTTGAAATCTTTATAGGGCTATGAAAGGTTATGCCCCCTCTAATCCATAATGAGGGGGCTTCTTCAACATGGAAGAAGGGAGTGGATGCGATCTAAGAGCCAAAACAAGGTCAAGAGAATGTAATCTTTAGGTTAAGAGGTCTTAGGCTTCCCTGGTGTAGATTCTTGTTCTCTTGAAGTGTCAATTAGTTATCTAAGATAAAAAGGCAAGCCCTCCATAGTAGCTCCATGTTGGCTAGCATGGAGAAGGGGGTGCTTAGTGTGGAAGAACCAAAAGATTCAGATCTAAGCCAATTTTGATGAAAATTAACCATGCATGCCACTTCCCAAGGTTGTCAATGTCGAATATTAAGGTTTAGGGTCAAATTTTAGTAGTTTCAAGAGTCTCAAAGTGGTTTTTAAAGTTCTCCCTTGTATCCACATTGGCTACACACTAGCTAGTGTGGAAGAGGGGGCGATCAATGTGGAAGACTTTGGAGTGTTGGTTTTAGGCTATTTCAAGCTTGTTTTGCAAGGTTTGGTGAATCCCAGATGTGTTGAAAAGGCTATATAGTGAAAATTTGGTAGTTTTGAAGGCTACTGAGGGGTTTTAGAGGTTACCTCCTTGGTTCCACACTAGCCATCATGGAACTAGCTAGGAGAATTTCAAGGGGTCAACTTTTGGCTATGTCTGGTTAATTTCTTTGGGTCTAAAGGCTCCAAAGGGTGTGTCAATAGGGTTATAAGGTGCATGCAAGGTCATTTGATGCCATTTTGAGGTGTTTATAACCTTCAAATGAGTTTTCCCTCCACTCTCCATGCTGGCTCCACACTAGCCAGCATGGAGAAGGGGGTCCTCAACATGGAAGAACTATAAATCTTAGATCTAGACCAATTTTAACCTTAATCAACCATGCATGTATGATCGTAGGGTTGCCAGGTTTGAGAGTTAGGGTTTAAGGTCAAAAATAGTTAATTTGAAGGCTAGTTAGGTGATTTTTGAGGTCACCCCTCCAGTTTCATATTGGCTAGTGTGGAACTAGCTAGGAAGATAAAAGGGGATTAGTTTTTGGCTACTTTAGGTCACTTCTAGCTATGTATGTGTAGTTCCAAGGTTCCTGGTAGTGATAATCAAGGCCTAGGATTAAAACTTGTTAATTTCAAGGGGTTTTCAATGGTTTTTTATACCTCATTTTGTCCATGTTGGCTAACATGGAACCAACTAGGAGGATCCCAAAGAATTTATTTTTGGATCATTTTGCTACTTTTGAACATGCATGTATGTTTCCAAGGTTGTAGGAGTTGATAGTGAAGGCCTAAGGGTAAAATTTATTAATTTTTATTAGTTTTGGATGATTTTATAGGCTTTGCCCCTTGTTCCACACTAGCTAGTGTGGAACTAGCTAGGAGAACCTTGAAAATCATGAAGAAGGACTATTTGTGACTAGTTTTGGCTACTAAAGTCCTTAGGAAGGCTAAGATGTCAACCATAGTTCATTTTGAGGCAAAACTCAAGTTTTTCGATCATCCCCCCTCCATCCACACTAGCTAGCATGGAAGAAGGGGTGCTTAGTGTGGATGATCAAGGTGTTAGGTGTTGAGTCACTTTTGGTAGGTTTCGATAGGGTTTTTGAAGCTATTGGGGATTGTAGAGATCAAGATACAAGATTTGGTCTTAAAATCCATTCGTTTTGAGGGCTTCTTAGTGTTCATTTAGTCATCCCCATTTTCCTCCACACTAGGTAGGCTGGTCCTAACATGTAAAGGAGGGGGGTGGGGGATGATGGCCTTTTGGTATTTTTAAATAGTTCCATGGAATTTGAAGGTTTCAATAGGCTTTGATAGGGTCTAAAGGTCACTAGGGTAGATCATAGGGCTATTTTAGGTGATGAAATTAAGTTTTATGGCATTCTCGAGAGCATCCACACTAGCTAGAATGGAAGAGGAGGTACTTAGAATGGAGAAGATCTAGGTAACCAAAATTGACTCAAATCTTGAAGGTTATCGACTATTGGAGGTCATGGAAGGGTACTAGGACTATCAAGGTGAAAACTATGCTTATTTGAAGATTGGAAAAGGGGTTTAATTTATTCCCCCTAAGCCTCCACATTGGGCAGCATGGAGGGTTCATTAATGTGGGGTAAGATGTTAGACTGAAAATCTATTCATTTCAATGTAAGACTAGGCTATTAGAGGTTGTACAAGAGTATGAAGGTGAAAATATGGTAACTAGGCAGTCAATTTAGGTAGTTTTTATCATCCTCCTATCCATCCACATTAGGGCTGGGGTGGTTAGCATGGATGAGGCCTCCCTTAGTGTGGAACCACCAAATCTTAAGGTTTTGACCACTTTTGACTACATTTTTGAAGGTTTTAGGGCTGTCGGGGGTGGTTAGAGGGGTTCTAGGTTATGTGGGCCTACTTCAGGGGTTAAATTTGGGTGTGATGGGCAATGGGGGAAAGAATGTGGATTACCCCCCCTTCTTCCACATTGGGCAAGGTTACCCCAGCATGGGAACCCAAGATGTCTAGTTTCAATAAGGTCTAACCCCCTTTTAGAGCCTAGGGTTGGACGAGGTAAGTTGTAGTTATAAAAAAAGGTAAGAAAGTTGGGTTTTAATGGTTTTAAGGGGTGGGAGGTATGTATTCACATTAGGCATGACATCCCTAGCATGGATGCATGGTGGTTAAGTCTTGGACATATTTCTAAATGTTCAAGGGATCAAACCCCAACGTTGATGGAGTTTGAAGTGCAAAAATTCCATGTATGAGGGTACAGGGTGGGGCCTAGCGCTTAAAAATTTAAAAATTAAGAAAAAAAGTGTAATTTTTGTTTTATTTTCCACTCCTAACATGGAGGATACTTTCCTCCCCTTTTTAATTTAGTGCATATTGAGTTCTACATAGAATTAGCAACAAGGGGTTAAGAGTGGAAACATTAGTTTAGTTTGGTTTTTATTGTCAAAACTTGTAAAAAAGCATCACAAATCATCATCACACCACCCAATGCACTAGAGGAAAGCCTTGGCACAAGTTTTTGTATCAAATATCATCCATATTTAACACTAAATCTTTATATCTTCTCCTAGCTAGCGTGGAAGCTTCAAAGCCCTTAGTTTCCAAGATTTTCTAATGTTGTGCCATCATGATGAAGAAATGTTGTAGCAAAGATTCCCAAATATAGGCATCAAATGAGGTAGCTAAGAATATTTACAACTCTCCTAGGTTCATTTCCATTTAAGGATCTTCCTCATTTATTTTAAGGTAGATCATTCTTTACTTTTTTCCATGATTTCCTAGTCGTTTTTGTGTTTTCCTAGCTACGAAAAGGTTATTTTTGTTAGATATACTCAAAAGGGCTTGATAAAATCAAACTCTAATGAAATCCTATGTCATATTTTGGTTTTTTCTATGTATATCTAGGGTTATTTTGCTGCTTTTTCCTTATTAGATTCAATTTTCAAAAATATGCTTGATGTTTTGGTGGTTTTTTTCTAAAATTTTGATCATGGGGCCGTTTTTCTTAGATCTAGGAGGAAGGACTTGCCAAAATAAAATTTTAACAAAATAATACCCAATTATTTTGATGTGTTTTATTGTGGGTAGTAGTTAATTTTACTATTTTCACTATATTCTATGGCCAAATTAAGTTAGGTTTTATAAGTTTTGTGTTTTTTGATTAAAAAAGCAAGCAATATTTTGTATTATTTGTTAGCAAAATGGATCAATGTTGGTAAAATGTAATGTTATATTTATAAGATTACATTTAAGCTTTCAAATGGCTATGGTTTTTTTTTGATTTGGAGTTATATCGATGAAGTTATGGCTATTTCAATTTGGTTGTGTAATTAGGGTTTGTGCCATTTTTTAGATTTTTATCAAATTAATGATTTTTTCCTAAATAAACAACTAAGGTTTTAAATTTTTGCTAAGCATAGGCCTTGATTCAAAATTTTAAATAGTAGTAAAATTACTCTTTTTGGAGCTCAAATGAATTTTTGGTGTATTTTTTCCCAACCTTGTGCCAAAGGGGGTTAAGCTTGATGACTAAGGTTTGGCTACGGTTTATGTAAAAATGGTTACGTGTTTTTGGTTGCAATGGTCATGGCTAAAAAACATATGATTTTAGGATTTATTTTGTAATGGAATCACTAAAATTAGAGCTACGATGGACTTTTTAGTGAATTTTTTATTAAGGCTATGTCAATAAGGCTTAATTTTGATTGTGGCACTTTACCACTTTGGGGAAGGATGCGGTTGACATAGTTAGAGGTTTATTTTGTCAATTTCCATGCCCTTTGGGAAGGCTTAAAAATTTGCACTATATTTTAAGGTTACTTCTAAATTTTTTACTATGGTTTTTTTTTCTATGTTTTAATGCTTTTTAAAAAGTTAATGCATGGTTTGGACTAAGGCACAATTCTAGCTATGATGTTTTAGCTATAATATTTTAGATACAAATTAGAAGGCTATGAAAGGTTGAAATAATGTTTTCATGGAATTTCTTAAGAAAATTTGAATAAACACCTTAGATATTTTTTATAGGGGCTACTTTCACCCTTGACTAGGAGGTATAAAACTTGTTAAGAAATTCTAAGTTTTGAAATCTGATTCTAATGATGTTCATGTTTTCCTCTTCTAGGGTCCTACTGAGACCAATCCTCCTCATGGTGGAGTTAGTTGGCATTCTATGCTGTATCGGTTAGCCCATGGCTCACACCCCCTTACCTAACATGGAACTGGAGAAGGGGTCACTATGGTTATACCCAAGGGCAAGGGATTTCCTTGCCTACCTTCTTTATAATTTTAGTGTGATGATGTGATCACACTTGTTTGAGGAGGTGGCTATGGTCATAGTGGAAACCTTGCTACTTGGGTTTGCATGTTTAGTTACTCAGTTCATAATCAATGATCTAGAGACCCAAGTAGTAGGAGAGTTGGTAGATAACATCAGTGCCTAGTACCTCTTAGACATGATGCTAGGGTATTCATGATACAACATGAATAATATTTTGATGGTGGTGCAACAAGTCCATTCTCTATTCTAGAATCCTCTAGGCACCATGTAATGATTATAGGGGTAAGCATGACTATTATAGATTTTAATGTTTTGGCCTTATCTAATTTAGTCTTCTTTATAACTTGTTGATTTTATAGACATCTTGTAGGTACAAGGTTAATGAGAAAGGCTTGATCAAGAATGATCAAACCTTCATAGTAGCTCATACCACGTTGAGTGAATTCACCAAAGGTCCCAAGATTAGACATGTTTTTGAGCAACTAAGAGGAAAATTTGATGAATACCCTACCAGATTTGACCCTATTTACAAGAAGTGTGTGGCTGCCAAACTAAGTTGGTGGCAGTCCCAAGGTGATCAGAGATATGGCTATCATTGCTGGGAGCCCCGCACAAGCTTCTTCAAGTAAGAAGAAGAAAGATGAGAAAAGGAATGGCTTTCTATGTTATAGCTAAGGTTTTATGGCTATTTGGGTCTTAAGAATTCTATGGTCTAAATGTAGCTATATTGATGCTAAGCACTTGCCTTTTGCTTATAGGGCATTCCACTTCTGGAAATGTCACTGTACCCCTCACTCGACATTTTGTGGAAACTCTGATCCTAAAGATTGGTGAGGTGGGGCTAGCATAGGAGTGATTAAAGGTACGAGCACCTAAGAACATTAAGGTAAACATCATATGTGCAGGTTTGCTCAAGGTATTCATGGTGCCTAGTCCTGTTGTTCTTTCTATGGAGATTTTGAATATCATCAACTCCTTTGATGTAGAGATCAATGTGTTTTAGACTATAATGCAAGGCATGATAATTACCATTTTCATTAGTGTGGCCACCTTTCACAACTTATTTGGTGTTCCTACTAATGGGATAGTAGTTGCCACCAAATTAATGAAGGAGATCCTCCATCATGTGGAAGTTGAGGAGTGGTTTGGTGTAAGCAAAGGCCACTCATGAATTGCCCTTGATAGCTCTACAAACCCTAATGCAAGGGGGTCCTACCCCTTGTTTAGGTCTTAGGATTTTTCTAAATCATTTTTACAAAAGAAGATAGTTGACATTGCATAGGGGATGAACCTTTAAAAAGGTCTTGATTGAGGGAACTTCTTTTAATTGGGTTACTTTCTTGGCTATGAGCCTTAAAGAGGAAATCCCCAAACTCCATGATAGTCCATATGCACTATGCATTTTTTGCAGGCTATCTGAAGAGGTTTATAGAATTCTTGGTGGTGAAGATGAATGGGTCATGGATGTGTTAGGACCTAAAAAAACTTTTCTATCCTTGGATAAAATATCATTATCCGATGATGTAGGCTCAGAACCCCCTAGAGGACATGGACGATTTGTTGTTTGTAATCACCAAGAACCTTGGTGTCAGTCAGTGTGAATCCCTTAATAGCATGGGGGAGGAACCTCTTACATTCTTAACTAACATGAAGAGGACCCAATTATTGCATGCTAAGGTTAATGAGGTAGCCAAGGTTAGTCTAAAATAGCTAGCAGAGGAAGCACCACCAGTAATAGAGCCATCCTTGAAGTAATGGATGTTCTTCAAGATTCCATGCTTAGATTAGGTAGTCACATGTACTCTTTAACTATGTTTTTGTCTATTTAATGTCCTATGGCTATACATGGTAACTTGGCTAATGGGTAATGGCTATAGCTTAGCAGCAGAAGTTGGTAGCCCAAGTTGCCATTGCGGAAGAAGAGAAAAGGCAAGTGGAGGAAGCACATAGACATGTTGAAGAGGAGGAGTAGAGGCATATAGCTTCTTTGGTAGAGGAGGAACAAAGGCATGTAGAGGAGGCACTCTTGCAATGCCTTGTTTAGTGAGCAACTACCTAGGAAGCCTCTGATCAAAATCCCTAATGATGATGATGAGTTTGAGGACAAGAATGAGAACAAGAATGCAAGTATACCTAGGCTCTACTAGTTTTTGTTTATGGTTTTATTTTTAATTTCTTATTTTCTTACTTATCTAACTATTTTTATACTTATCATAGTTCCAAAGCTACCAACAAAGGCCTCCATATTAATGTTTCACTTGAAACCATGGGTAGAGGTATCGAACAAGATAGAATTTATGCATAGGATGGTAAAGGACATCATTAGTCAATTGTAATAGGTTGCACCCAATATCGGTAAGAACTATGTTTTGCTATGCCTCAGTCATTTTTCTATGGGTTGTATTTTATGCTATGGATGCCTTAGGTTATATATCATGTTTATGGTTATATTTTTAGTGCCATCAGTTACATGTAACTTGATCAAAGACATGGAGTTTGACACCTTGCTTAAGCTTCCTTCTAACATCCTACATGTCCTCATGAAGCTATATGAAACTGCTATTGATCTAGTGGTTTCATGCCCAAAATATTCATGGGAGATTTAGGAATAGGTTATGGCCTTGAAGGAGAAAAATAGAAAGCAAGCTTAGAAGACTTGGAATCTTTAGGATTGTAGGACCTTTGTGCAAGTGCAAGTGACTAACTCAAGGACCTTTTGAGCCAAGGAGATCATGTGGGCCTACTACTAGTGTGCTATCCATGACAAGGTTGCCCTCTCATGGGAGTTACATAAGTAGTAGATGTAGATGGACTTGATCTCCTGAAAGGTAAAGGATTGGAAGGATTATAGTGCTTGGGTCCTAGAGTGGGGAAAGACACAAAAGGATCACAAGTGCAAGTATAAGGTTGATCGGGAGGCATACCTAAAGTTTGAAAAGCTAGAGTTCGCATAGGTTTGATGGTATTTATGTTTTAGTCTTGCATGGTTTATGTCATGGTTTTAGATATGATGGTTATTGATTGGTTGTGTGTTGTTATGTCATAGGCATCATATCATGTTGGAGGTCCTAGTAGTGTAGGGGATGATGATGATGATGATGCACCACCACCTCCCCCTTTGGATGCCCCCTTGGCACCATCTGATGCATGATGTCATAGCTTTTGATGATTTTTATTTTAGTCTATTTTATGTTTGATGTTGTATGATTCATATTGGCCAATGCTTGTGTTGTAGACATTTTAACATTTATGATTTATTGTTTTGACATTTATGCCATATAGTGTGGCCATGGTTATATAATTTTATTTTAAAATGTTTAAATTTTAAGTTTTAGTTTTAGTTTTGGCTATATATGTTGTTGATTGCTTTACTACTTTAAGGTTTTAAGGTTATAAATGTTGTAAATTAGGCTATGTTGCTGATGATTGTGTTGGCTATGTTGAAAATGGTTAGGCTATAAGATTATAAATGGCCATAAGATAAAGGCTACCTGCTAGTTTTGAACCATGGTGGACCACACATTTATCACCATTTTAAGGCCATGGTGGGCCATGATGCCAGTTTAGAGTCTTAGTGGAATGTAGCACCAATTTAAAGTCTTAGTAGACTATGGTTTCAGTTTAAGGCCTTGGTAGACTATGATGCCACTTCAAGGCTTCAGTAGGTCATGGGTTTGCTTATTTTAGGCCATGGTAGGCCTTGGTATAAAAGGAAGCTTATATTTTTATTTTAAATTTTTTATGGATTTTCCTAGTTTTGAAATTTTTATAAGGTTTTTTGATGTTTAGAATATGCATAAAAGTAAAGGAAAAGAAAGGCTATAATAAAGAAGAAAAAATGCAATTGAAAGTAGAAACTTAGGCTACATGCACAAAGGATAAAATAAAGTATATAGAGAGGTGTAACAAGTTAACAAAGAAAAGTTAGGCTACATGGCTATCAGTGCATTTGGTTATAAGGGCATGGGGTGGAAGGGTTAGGTTGTACTTGACTTGGGTGGGCTCTTCCTAATCTTTGAAAGATTAGAAAATGTGTATGGTATATTTTACACAAGTTTGTACTCACCCTCTCCTTCACTAATGATGTTAAAATGGAGTTCATCCCATAATGTATCTTGCTGTCCATCATTGTTATTATTGGATTTCTAATCTCTTTTAGGTCATTGGATTGGATTCTGTGGCTGGTGTGGATCGTTGAACTAAAAAGGAAGTGGGGGAAGGGGAGGGGAATGGGGGTGGGGAATGTGAATAAGTTTCTCAAATGAAAACTTAAATAAACAAAGCACACATTGAAATTTACATGATTCCCCAA
The DNA here is from genome assembly GCA_015680685.1 of Gnetum montanum. NCBI lineage: Eukaryota > Viridiplantae > Streptophyta > Gnetopsida > Gnetales > Gnetaceae > Gnetum > Gnetum montanum. The sequence goes on along the minus strand of MNCI01035006.1, from coordinate 508,635 downwards.
GTTGGATACTCAACACTCAAAGAATAGATCACAAGCACACCTCTAGACTTTGTTGCTCTCAAAATGTGGTTGAAGGATCCACACCCTGTATAGTCTTCAAGCTCCACTATGAAGTGTTGTACTATAGCACTAGTCACTCAACCCCACAAGGTCTCATCAGGCTTGGAAATGTGGTTTCAAGGCTTCCACAACCTTTACAATCTTGAGCTCCACACAAAACTATTGTATCATAGTACCAACAACTCAATCCCACAGGATCCTGACAAGCTCAAGGAACTTAACCCCTTACGGAAATAAGAACAAGAAACACAACAAATGATTACAACTAAAATTGTTGATCCTTGTACAATTAGGTACAACACACTTTGCAAAGCCAAAATGATTAGATAATGAGAAGCAATAGAGAATTCAATGATTACAAATGAGTATGCAATGAATACAATAATTTTTGCAATTTTTCTAATGTACGTGAAGTCCTCTTATAGCTACAGTGTTGCTAAATCCTTCTCAAAACTTGTGCAATGGCTAGCTAATGGTCACTAATGGTCATGGGAGATGTCCTTCTTTTTCCTAAGACATCTCTTTGAATTTTCCTTCAAATCTAGAAGAGTTCTTTATTTCCTGAAATATGTCTTTCTAAAGTGTTCATCCTAGAAGATGTCTTTGTTCAATGAAAGACATCTTTCTATATATGGTCTACATTCTGTAAATATTTATTTACCTCATGAAAGATGTCTTTGATTGGGGAAATACATCTTGCTATTTCTAAGGACGTATTTATGAATTTTCTCTGAGTTCATCCCAAATCTACCAAGATGTTTGCTACTTCTCAGAGATGTCTTTCTTCATCTTTATTTTGCATGATGAATGCATCAGTCCTTGTCTACAACCTTGATCTTTCATATGCTTTAATGATGTACACTTTGCTTTTACAATATTAGGTCCTTTTCAATGTTCTTTGGATGTTCATTTAAAGACATGTGGATGACCTCTTTCTTTGAGCACTAGCATAGTTTGTTCCTTGTCCTCTTTAGCTCATCTTGGTTCCCCATGTACATAGTCCTACAAACAAAATAACCATACAACCATACAAAAAAATTTTATCTCCATTTTACTCAATTTTTTGAGCACACCAAAACACATCAAAAGGTCCATAATCTCCTCCATTTTTATGATGTTTAAAACTTAAGAAAATGGGTTAGTGATCATACCAATATAACCATACTACTCTCCTTCTTTTTGAATAACAACAAAAAGGAAAAGAAGCACAAATGTAGGTAGAAAAGAACACTAATATTCACATAATATAAAGAGCCAAGTATCATTCATAATCCTAAAAGGTATAGGAAGTATGTATTTATCAGGTCCATGAATAGGTGCCCCAAATTTTGTAAGAGCAGAGTAAACCTTCCAAGTGAAATAGAATCTTGAAGTTGAAGCAAAGGCTAAGCAACCTTTCTCTAAAAAAATAAGTCATTAATAGTGCAAGTTGCTTCAACATTAGCAAATGGACATATCTTCATGATGAGATAAATATAGCCATACAACTTCCAATGGAAAACCATTGATATAAGATGAATACATTCCCATAGAGTAATCATGTTATTGCTCAAAATAGTAAGGAATGTACTGCATCCTCCCCTTAAGGCATGATTGTAAAAATTGAGAATTGCCTTTTTGAAGTCAAAACAAGGAGCTACAATTAATTCAATAAGAACCATCAACATTCAATTTTAAAGGTCAAAGCTATGAGTGAGACATGCATACTCTGATGTTTGTTCAAGGCACTACAACATCCAAAAATAAAGCATGCTAATAAATATACATTCATACACTTCTCTTCTAATGTAAATATGATCACATAAAAGTAGTTAGTTAATACAAAAAATATCAAAGATAGATCATGTAGAAACAGGTGTTCCATCAAGTATCTCACAAATAGGAAAGCAAAAGTATTATAGTTTTTTCCACATATATATCAAGAACTGATCCAAGATTTTCAACCAATATTAAGCTTGAAGTGAAGTGTGAACATTGAGAAGCAAGTAATATATCTTCTACAACTTGAAAACATCAATGCCAAATCCCAAAAATATGCATCTTAAAGAAAATTATTAAATGGATAACTCAATCAAAAGCATAAATACCTAAGAATGATCATGGCCTTGCTCATAATATCAACTACTTGCTATATAAAAATAGATACTTCATGCTTAAGCTTACGATTAAACATTGGATAGGTGGGTTGTTAGTTCAAAATCCATGAGCACGAATAGCGATTGATGCTAAAGATAACTAATTTAATAGATAGCACCATGTAATTCTAGATTCAAGCAAAAGAATTTATCAAAAGAATATGAAAGTCATGCATGTTTTACAAGTCAAGAAAACAATGACAATCATTTAAAAATAACAGATGCTGATAAGAAACTAAGAATTCATATATTGTTAAGTACCTTTTAAAGTCCTCATATGTACTAAACTTAACAGCTCAAGTTGATAGAGAATTGCCTATAAAAATTTGATTAATCATTAAGTACATCTAAAAGTTCACATATGCAGCACACAATCATTCAATATTTTGCCATCCCATTAAGTGAAAAATACCTCTTGAGAACATTTCCTTGCTAATTGCACATTTTGGCTGTAGTCTCCATGGACTCCCCCTACATTGATCACCCCCAAGATGATTGAGATGTAGGGTCCCCCTACATATGTGCTACTTATCTTGGGCTTTTAAGATTAATGTGCAAAAATCACAAACACACTATAATTGTAGATCAACATTAAGCTTAATTATGGAGATCTAGATCTTCAATTAGCATTATTGATAGATGTTTGTCTCATCTTATAAATTGCAAAAATCATTCCAGAGACTATGAACATAGAAGTAGATCATCACAAGAATTTCAAATTGAGCAAGATATGAAATGAAACCAAGGGTAATTATTACAAGATCTATTATAAATCTTCACAAAACCAATCAATATTATGAATGAATGAGAGAAATGCTCTAGACATTTATTTTTCTTTTTTGATCTAAGACATGGATAATTTACACTATCCTTATTAACTAATAAGCAAAGAGATAGAGACTTACCTTGCTTGCCTATAAATTGATAAGATTAATAGAGTTTGAGATGAGGTTCCCTATCATGAAGTACCTCCTCATCCTTAGGTTCTCTTTCATTAGATCGTGTACGTGATTTCTTTATTTGTTCATTTTCCTTGTGAGAAAATTTTGAATTATTTTCAAAGCTCCACTTCACTTCATTTTCACTTATCGGTACCTACACAATTTCCTTACCGTACTTCTTTTGACAAGACCAATTATTAATCTTATTTTGATAATCATAATTAGGAGTTTTCATAAAACGAAAATTTTTACATATAAAGTAGTTTCATCCTTATGATTAGAATTATCAAACCGTACTATGCTTGACTTTGAGCTTGAAACTTCAATTGTTTCTTCCTTTGAATTTTTTGGCTGATTTTTAGGAATCTCCTCATCTTAAATTCTATTGCAATCCTTGTTACAAGAGGTTAGTGGTTGAATCTTAGATTTTATGTTTGAAATCTCTTCTTTCATTTTAGCATGAATAGAATTTAACTTAGAAAGCACTAGTTTCTTTGCCTTTCTAATCAAATGATGTACAAGAAAAATTTCTTCTTTAAATTTACTATACCTCTCATCACACTTACCATGTTGCTCAACCATATGTGAGGAAGATTCATCAGTAAGCATCATGTAGATGAGATGAGAATATTTAGAAGAATTACATGCTTCTTCTTCACTTTGTTCACTGTCATCCCAACTTGAATAAAAGTTGGTCTTTTCAATTCCTCATCATTGGATCTATTCTTTGGCTAAACTTGCTATCATTTGGATCACTAGGATATTTGAAGGCCATATGGCCTCTTCCTCCACAAACCCAACACTCTATGGAAGAAAAATCCATTATAAGAATTTAATTTTTTTACCTCTTTATTTACCTTTGAAGAAATTTGGTCTTTATTGCTGTTGAGATGTCCCTTTGTTTCTTCTTGTAAGCAATCATTGTAGTCTCCTTGAGAGAAGAGAAATCTCATTTTCATTGCCCTGTATCATGCTCATTGACCTCTTTCTCCTTAGAGGCACTCTTTAGAGTAATAGGTTTTTCTTGAATTACTCCTTTTCTTATGAGATTCATTTCATATGTGATGAGAGCACTTTGAAGTTCTTCAAATCTAAGTTGAGAAATCTCTAATTTCCTCCATGGTTATGACCTTAGGCTTGAACTTCGGTTGTAGAGTTTTGATCATTTTGATGATCACATCACTTTTGGGCAAGTTCTACCCTATTTCTCTAGTGGCTACAACAAGATCGTTAGCTCTAGAAAAATAATCCTTAATTTTCTCATCTTCTTGCATTTTGAGTTTATCATATTCACTTTGCAAAACAAACAATCTCGATTGCTTAACAATAGAGGTTCCTTCATAAGTAGGTTCTAAAGTTTGCCAAACTTCTTTGGCCATTTTACATCCTAATACCTTATTAAATTTAGATTTATTAAATAGACAATATAACAATTTTTTTCTTTTGAATCAAACATAAACTTATCCTTTCCCTCTTAAGACCATTTGTTGCGAGGCTTGATGATCTTGATGGTGCTACTCATGGGTGGAGTGTAGCCTTCCAAGATTGACTTCCAGACTTCAAAATCCATGGATTAAAAGAACCCTTACATTTTTGCTTTTTAATAGGTGAAGTTGAATCTATCAAACATGGATGGATTTGTGTATGAAGTTCCCTCCATTTTTCACTCTTTAAAGTTGATGATGAAATAAAGAGTACTAGGTACCACCTATGGATTGTTGAAATTAGAAGGGGGAGAGAGATGAATAAGTTCCCCAAATCAAAACTTAAACAAAAAAAATTACACACACAAATTTACATGGTTTCCTAACTCGGGTACCCCACACTTAGAGGGTTGATTGTAAGCACACCTCCAAACTTTGTTGCTCTTAAAATGTGGTTGAAGGGTTCACACCCTATACAGTCTTCAAGCCCCACTCTGGAGTGTTGTACCACAACACTAATCACTCAACCCACAAGGTCCTGTCAAGCTTGGAAATGTGGTTTCAAGGCTTCCAAAACCTTTACAATCTTGAGCTCCACACTAGAGTGTTGTACCACAACACCAACAACTCAATCCCATAGGATCCTAAAAAGCTGAAGGAACTAAACCCCTCAAGGAAAAAAGAATAAGAAATACAAGGAATGATTGAAATTCAATTTGTTGATCCTTGCACAGTTAGGTACAACACACTTTTAAAAGCCAAAATGATTAGACAATGAGAAGAAATAGAGAATTCAATGATTACAAATGATTGCACAATTAATACAATAATTCTTGCACTTTTTCTAATAAACATGAGGTCTTCTTATAGCTACCGTGTTGCTAAATCCTTCTCAAAAATTGTGTAATTATTACCGAATATTCATTATTGGTCATGGGAGACCTCTTTCTCATTCCTAAGGCATCTCTTTGAATTTTTCTTCAAATATGGAAAGATGTCTTTGTTTTATAAAAGACATCTTTTTGAAGTCTCCATCCTAGAAGATGTCTTTCTATATATGTCTTGCATTATGTAAAGATGTCTTTGCCTCATGAAAGACATATTTGGCTAGGGAAAGACATCTTGTTATTTTTGAAGATGTCTTTCTAAATTTTCTTTGAGTTCATCCCAAATCTACCAAGATAGTTTTTGCTTCCCTAAGACGTCTTTCTTAATCTTCCTCTTACATGATTATTGCATCATTCCTTGTCCACAACCTTGATCTTCCATATGCTTTAATGATGTCCACTTTTCTTGTATAATATCAGGTCCTTATTGATGTTCTTTGGATGTTTGTTTGAAAACATGTGGATGACCTCCTCCTTTGAGCTCTAAGATAGTTTGTTTCTTATCCTCTTAGCTCATCTTGGTTCCTCTTGTATGTATTTCTACAAAAAAATAGACATAAAACCATAAAAAAACTTTTTCTTTATTTTACTTAATGTTTTAAGCACACCAAAACACAACAAAAGGTCCATAGCTAGAATATTCTATGATGATTTCACCTCCTTCATAAGGAAGGTGATTCTTTTTGTGGATGGGTAAGGATATGGCTCATAACTAAGCCAACCAATGTCTTTCTAGGATAGGGTTAAACCTTGGCATCTCTTACACCACTAAGAAATTCATGATTATGGGAAATTTCTCCCTTGCCACAAAATCTAAGGAGATAGATTCCTTGATAGTAACCCTTGATCAATTGAATGACTTGAGAGTGGTTGTTGATGTGGGTTGTATTTACTCTATCAGGCCTAATCACTCAACAATGATGTATGGGATAATTTTTGTTGCATCCCCATCATCCACATGCACTTGATGCACTTTAAACTATCCTACGCATATGGTTATTAATAGAGGAGCCCTAGTTACCTCACCATTTTGGGGATTGCCCTTGATTTTACTATCACAAAATACTAGGGGTGTTGAATTCTCCTTCCTTAATGAAGGACAAATCATCACTACATGGATGGATTCCTCGTTAGTAGGGATGGAAGTCAGCATCTTGACTAATGCCTCATGATGTGTGGTAGAATGATGATTAGGTCATACAAGCTTAGAGTTGTGTTCTTCTTTTGAGGGACTATCTAACCTAATCCATCACATTGAGGAAGCTTTTATCATTGGACATGAACTTTTTGCCCTGATTGTGCTTTACTTCCTCTATGCATCCCAAAATATGAATCTCAACCTTAGGTTGTTGCTAATGGGGCTTTTTCTTGTTCTTCTAGCTATGCACTTTGGTGTCCTCCCATGGTTTGTTGGTTGAAGTAGGTTGGGAAAATGAGGTCATGCATATAGTCGATATGGGATGGGCTTTGGTGGATCCACTTCTTTCCATGCCTCAATTTTCTTGTCACCCTTGTTACTAGGCTTTTGCTTATGCTTCTTCCTTTACTTGGTTGAAGTCTTTCAGTTGTCATTTGTTGGTTGTAAGGAAGATGCTATAGCATTGGTCATCCTAGAAGGTTGTTGGATGGTTATGTTAGTTGGTTGTGCTATGGATAGTTGGGTTATAGTGGGCTAGGAAACCCTAATAACAAAAGGTTTCCTTAGGAGCACTCGTGATGGTACTCTCATGACAAAGGGGGATCTTGAGTTGGTGGAAGCTAAAGAAGCCCTTTCATAGTGAGGGGGTACCTGAATCATGAATGGTTCTCTCACAGGTCTCCAATTATCATCTATGTTGAATGCTGATATGATGGATATAGAATTTTTGGCATTTAATGGATCTTTGTACACTTGCATCGATTGGTTTTGAGGTTGGCTAAGGTTGGATACATTTAGAACAAACTATTCCCTATTTATCATTTTCTATAGGTCATTCTTCAATGCAACGTAGAAGTCTATGTCATGGCTAGGTAGTTGGTAATAGTGGAAAAATTAGTCTAACTTGAAGTACTTAGATAATTGTGGATCATCTTTTGTTGATCTAGTGGGATCCTTGGCTATTTCATAGAGTCTATCATTCTTCTTTTGGGAAGCTTTAGATATCTATTTGTATTGATATGTCTACTTCCTAATAATTGGTCTAACAACTCAAATGGTTTCAATGGCAATGTAGTGTATTTAAACCTATCTTTCTTTTCAAACTTGGGTCTAGTTGTTGTTGATGTGATGGCCCCAGAGGTTGAAGGCTAGTTATCATGGCTATTATTGGTAGGGGCTTTGGGTGGGTTGGTCCTTGGCCCTTGGCTAGTGGTCTTGGCCTCTTTGGTTATTGTTGCTATGACCATGTTGTTATGTTTGGACTTCTCCTTGTCCCTCCATGTATGTTTATTTTTGTATACTATGTAGCTAGGGTCATGATTGGCCTTTGCAACATCCTCTATATTCTTGGTTTGGGAGAACACTTGGCTAAGGAACTATGGGCCAAGGTAGTAAAATTTTGACTTAATAAAGTTATTAATCACCTCCTTAAATATCTCCAAAAGGTATGTTTTAGCTATAGGCTATGGTATTTCATTAAGTAGACTATTGCATCATTGGATGAACTTCTGCAATGGTTCTAGGGTGGGTCCCTGCTTGACCTTCATTTGTTGGCCAAGCATGGTTTTGGGCTTCAAGTTATACTTGAAGCAGTAATAAATTGGGCTATCAAGTCCTTAAGAGAGGATATGGAACTTCTAGGTAAGACACAGTACTAGTTAAGTTCTTTCTTGGTCAAGGACATAGGGAAAATCCTCATGATAGTATGAGGTCATGGTTGCAATAGTAAGCACTTGGATTAGAAGGTTATAAGGTGAGCATTGGGATCACCGTCTCCAGTATACTTCTTGAATTAAGGGATGGGAATAATAGGAGGAAATTTCAAGGATGGGACCACAAGATTGATGAGATCATCATGGTAAAAATTCATGATCTTGACACTCTAGGAAGTAGAGGCCTTGAGTCTCTTCAATTTCCCCATCAGGTCTTGGATAATCTAGAAGGCTTGCTTCAGGCCTTGTCGCACCCCCATTGGCTATAGGGTTTGTATGTATAGTTGTGATCTTTTTTGGAAGGCTTATGGCCTTGCTATCGATTGCAAGATGGATGGGAGCAATTGCATTATGGTTGTAGTTTGCAGGCCAAATAGGGAAAAAGATGTTTGCATTGATATTTGAGGCACAAATGAGACAAATGAGGTATGTGACCCCTGGGTTGCTTGAGGTTCCATGGTGGGCCCCACATGACTGATTAGTGGGTTAGTGGTAATAGTTGCTACTACCATTGGTTGAATTGACATAGGTTGGGTAGCAAGGCACATGGAAAAGTGAAAGGTGATTAGTTGTGACACCAATTGTGCTTGGTGTGTGGCGATGATTGGTGTGGGTTCAAACATGGTTGGGTATGATGGGGATGAAGGTGGTGGGGCCTATCTAGAGGAAGAGGTGAAGGAAGTAGAGGTGGACACTATGGCCTTGGGGATCCCTTGGAAAAGTTCCTCCAAAAGATTTTTGGGCTTAGACTATATCCCAAATTCATCTTCCTCCTCTAGTTACCTATTAGAGGTGGCCATTCAATTGTTCTCATCAACCTCAATGAGGAGGAATAAGACGGTAGCATAGATGTTGTTAAGGAGTATTTGGTTGTAGGAGGAGGGAATATACTCCTTCCCATCATGATGGATAAGTTCAAATTCCCTTTTGGGCTCTACCTCCACTTGTGGGATTAGCATGCCTGCCTAGATCTTGGTGTAGATGAAGTTATAGTGTTCTTCATTTATTGTCACGAAACTAGGACTTTGTCCCCTAAGTCTAAGAAATTTCCTACATTCCATTATAGTAGGATCTTTGGGGTCATAAATCCTCATGTGCAGTTGATGTAGCCCATTGTTGGTGTATTAGTAAGGAAACTTGGTCAATTGTGGGAGAGACATGGTTATCTCATTGAAAATAGCCTAAGATAGGCTATAAAAGGCAAAAACAGAAGTAAATCCTAGCAAGTGAAATTCAAGGAAAAATGGTTAAAATAAGTAAACATGGCTGAAAATGGAGTGCTTACTATAAATAGTTAATGAGGTGTAAAGGGGGTATACCCCTTTACTAAAAATAGAAAGGTGAAAAGGTGGTAGTAGACTTCGCCCATGTTGGCTTCCTAGCTATCACACCCCTAGATGCTCATGATGGCTTCCTAGCTATCACACCCTGGATGCTCACGCTAGTTTCCTAGCTATCAGAGAAATAATCTAGACCACTGTGTGTATTTTTTTGAAGATGTTTTGTGTAAGTTTACAGTGTTGTTGTTGTATGTTGATGATATGTTAATTGCTGGAAATGACATGGCAAAAATAAAACATCTAAAACTAGAAATGGACAAAGAATTTGCTATGAAGGATTTGGGATAGGAAAAGAAAATTCTTGGAATGAATATTTACAGGGATAGAAAAAGGAATAAGCTATGGTTGAGTTAAGAAGATTACATTGGAAAGGTTCTAAAATGCTTCAACATGGAGGATGCAAAACTTGTAAGTACACCTCTTTTAACATAATTTAATTTATCAAAGGAGGATAGTACAAAGGCAAAAGAGGACTTTGAAAAGGTGAAAAACATCCCATATACTTCTGCTTTTGGCTCATTGATGTATGTCATGGTTTGTACATGTCCTAATATTGCTTATGCCATTGGTGTAGTTAGTAGACTTATGACCAACTATTGGTGGAATCACTGGCTAGCTATTACATGGATTCTAAAATATTTAAAGGCCACAAAACACATTTCTTGTGTTTTGGAGATGTTAATATACACATTAAAGGTTTTGTAGATGCAAAATTTACTACTGATCATGATACAAGATGTTCCACTACAGGGTACACATTTATTTTTGGTGGTGCAGCAGTGAGTTGGTTGTCATGCCTACAACCACTGGTAACTTTATCTATAACCAACTAAAAATATGTAGCCCTCATAGAAGCATGCAAGAAGATGTTGTGGATGAAGATATTCTTGGAATCTCTTAGATTAAAACAACAAATGTATGATATGTTTTGTGACAATTTGAGTGCAATCCATCTTGCAAAGAATTTTGCCTTGCATGCCAGGACAAAACATATAGATATCTGATTCCACTTCATAAGAGAAATCATAGAGGATGGCTTGGTGCATGTTTAGAAGGTCCATAGAAATATTAATGTTGTTGATGCTTTAAAAAAACTAGTGATAGTTGAAAAACACAGTTTTTGTAGGAAGAAGCTTGAGATAGCTAAAGCTTAATCAAAAGTGCACATCTGTTGAAGGTTGGTTGGATTTGTCTTCAAGGGGAGTTTGTTGGAAAAATGAAGCTAAATACATTAGTATTATTTGATGTATTTCTCTTTATGTTTTTAAAAGGATGTTGGATTTTAAATAATGATATGAAAAGGGGAGGGGGCAGGGGTCAGTTTGTAAAGTGATGTTTATGTGGGGATGTGTTTTATCCTAGATGTGTTAGGATTGGGATTTGGTCCTAATGTTTCCTTATAAATAGAAGGCTTGAGGTTGCCTTTTAAGGGTGTGTTTTTGATGCAAAAGAATTGTATTGAGGTTTCACCTTGGAGACGAGAGTTTGAGATCTAAGATCTATTAGAGTAATAGATTAGGTGCTTGGGAAAGCTATAAGGACAGCTTGTGTCCTTAAGATTTGAGTAGAATAGAAGGTAGATCAGCATTGTTGTAGAGGTAGGGTAAAAAGGGCTTGAACCACGTAAATATTTGTGCTCTTGTGCTATTTTCTTTCACTATTTTCATTTTTTTTACAGCAAATGTTTGCTAGAGTTTACAATAGTTTTTCTCAATGATTTATAACATCTATTTGATCTGCTACAACATGATATTTTCTGCCTTTAACGTTTTATTTAGATTTTTAGTGTTCTAATAATTTCTCTAGAGCTTCTCTAGTGTATTTTCAAATATAATCTACTAATTATTTTATTGAAACTATTGCTTTTGATTATAACAGGGAAACATTTGGTTTTCAAGGTTTTGATTGCAAAAAATGTAAATTTCAAGCTATAAGCAACATTGGAAATATGGCTAATAGATTTGGCCACAGAAATCCGGTGGAGGCCCTCCTTCTAAAGCCACAAACCTATTGCAATGGAAAATTTCATTTGGTAGAAAACCAAGGATTCTTAGCCACAAACAGCCTCAACCTCAAGTCTCTAGGGCCTCTGGGAAAAAATGGGATTTAGGGAACCCTAGATAGTTTGGTAGATCACTTAGGGACTTAAGGGGATGCAAAATGGAGGTTGTAAAAATGTAAAAATTATAGATTTGAAACTAAAAAAAAAATCAATTACACACAAAATAACCTATAAAATTTATTAAATAAATAAAGAATGAGTTTAGAGGTGTGTTAAAAGATTCCTATAGGAGAGCAAAAGGGGGTTCACTTGGGTGGGGCTTCCAAGCTTGTTGAAGAAGATAGAATCTACTCCATGATCTAGATTCTTGGCCACTCCCGATGTTTTTGAACTTCCACTACTATAAACTTTATATTTGCAACTTTGGTCACTATTGGGACTAGGAAATATGAAGGACTAGGACAACCAAAATGCTTCACATTGAGATTTTTGAATTCTAGGAAAACAATGTTAACACTCTAGGCTCATGAAACCTAAGGGAGGTAATAGAGCTAGGAAGGTTCCATGCTGACAAGCCCGAAGAAGCTACTTTTTTTATGTGTAGCAAGAGCTCTTGGATGCCAAAATGCTCAAAATGCTAAGTGTATGCAACTGCCAAAAGTATGGAACCTTGAAATGGTGTTAATGTTTGGATTTTATAGGGTTTTGACCATGATTTGGGCTACAAATTGGATAGCAAACTATTGCCATGTTTAGGAGGGGTAGGTGAGATCCACCCCCATGCATCTATGTTGCCTAACCCCTCTATGTTGGTTGGGCCCTCCACATTAAGGAAATAATGTCAACATTGAGGAAGATGAGAGATCAATGCTAGGGGGTGAAGGTCAAACCCCTCCAGGCTAAGTTACCCTACTTTCCATGCAGGGGGTAGGTGAGATCCACCTCCCTACAGTCCTCCACACTGGCTTACCCGCTATAGGGGTTTCTAGCATATAAAGGTGTATGTCCCCCATAAAACCCATCAAAATACCATTTTTGAAATTCCAAAAGGCATTTTTGATTTTCCCAAGCTCAAATATAGACACTAGATGACTCTTTTCACTTGGGGAATGAGGCTTTGATCACTTATGAGGCATTTTTCAATCCTAAAAATATGAAATATGTGAGACTGCCTCTTATGGATTACAATATTCACATTTACAATGAATTTTTACCTCAAGTTTCATGGGATGGGGTTACAAAGGTTATAATATGAAAATTTGGTGATGTTTTACATTCTTGAATGCTACACACCACCCATTGATGATACAATAGGAGCCATCGAGCCTCGTATCAAATGAATATAAGAGGAAAAAGATAAGTTCATGTTTGATTCAAAGGCCAAAAATTATTTATATTGTTGTTTGAATAAATCTGGGTTTAATAGAGTAGTTGGTTGTAAAACACCCAAAGAAATTTGGCAAACATTAGAGGCTACTTATGCAAGAACTTCTATAGTTAAATAATCCAAATTGTTATTTTTGAAAAGTGAGTACGATAAGCTAAAAGTGAGAGAAGGAAAAAAAATAAAAGATTATTTTTCTAGAGAAAATGATCTTTTTGTATCCATTAGAGGTACAAGTAAAGATTTGCTTGATAGTGATGTCATAATAAAAATTATTAGAACTATCTAGTTGAAATTTAGACCGAAGGTCATGGTCATGGAAGAAATCAAAGATTTTTCAAAACTTAAATTTGAAGAGCTTCAAAATAATCTCCTTGCTTATGAAATGAAGCCCATAAGTAAAGGGGCTATATAAGAAAAGCCCATCGCTCCAAAATAAACCACCAAGGAAAAGGAACCTACAAAGCAACATTTAAGTAGTGAAGAGGAGATAGCTCTTCTCTCTAAAGGGTTGCAAAGACTCATGAAAAAAGGGGAAAGTGCTTCAGTCAACAAAGAGGTAAGGAAAGAAGTAAAATATTTTCCAATTCCAATTTTGATTTTTCCTTTATAGAATGTTGGGTATGTGGTGGAAGAGGCCATTTGGCCTCCAAATGTCCTAGTAATAGTAGATGGCTACAAAGGGATAGAAATGATGAGGAGTTAAAATGACCAACTTCTATACAAGTTGGGATGATGGTAAGTAAAGTGAAGAAGAATAACTCTACCAAATATTCTTAGCTCATATGCATGATTCTTACAAACAAAAAATCTCTATACATTGCTGAACAAGGTGGAAAGTATGATGAAAGGTATAGTGAACTAAGAGAAGAAATTATTGTTCTACATTATTTGCTTAGAAAGGTAAATTTTTTTAAATACTAATCTTGATGTTGTTCACATTGAATTAAAAGGAAAAATGTTAGACGTAAAGGCTAAGATTCAATAGCTAACCCCTTTAAGTAAGGATTGCAAAAATTTTCAAGGATACACTCTTGAAAAATAGCACAAAGAATTTAGAGAAAGTCTCATAGAAGGATACAAGCTCAAGCTCAAGCATAGTCAAGTTTGATATTGTCATTGATGAGGAGAATACTTTTGTTTTTTACAAAAATTTTGGTAGTAAATAAAACTTTGGTTATTCTCATGATGATCAAAATAAGATTGATGCTTAGTCTTGTTAAAAAGGTTCTGGTATGGATATTTGTAGACAACAGTAGCTGAAAATGAAAAGAAGTGGAGAATTGAAAATTTCCTTAAAGATATGGATGATACAATAAGTGATAAAGGATTTATTCATAAAAACCATGAACAAATAGAGTCATCACACAAAAGATCTAATGAAAAAAAAGCAAAAGGTAAGGAGGTACTTCATGATAGAGGACCTCATCTCAAACTTCATTAGTCTTCTTCCTCTCAATTGAAAGCAAGGTAATTCAACATAAATTTCTATATCCTTGCTTGCTAAATTTTGTATCAATATTTAATTTGAAAAGTCTAAATTGTTTTTGATATGTGCTTACTTTATTTATGGGATGCTGTCTCTAGATTAGATCTTATAAGAGAAGATTTTTTGTATTATTGGAATAATTGTTTATGATATCTGTTATGTACATATGAGCATATGAGGAAATTGGATTTATGGAAGTATATGTTGTGGCACTTATGATGAATTTATTGTAAGTCATATTTTGGGTATTTATCTTGGTTTTTGGCCTTTAACCCTTACATGTAATTCATGGTCTAAAAACCTTATGATGAACTATTCATTATTTATTATGCTTTTCTAAGATATCAAAGATCATTTCTTTTGGAATATTTAAGCATTTGAACTGGTACTTTTGGTGAAAATCATGAATCTTGAATCTTCTGAATATACATTTTTGAAAGTACTATTGATACTACTAATAGGAGGCTCTAGTCTCCATACTTGATTATATCATTTCTTGGCAAGAATAGTACCATGATGATAAAAGAGCTTTGACATTCATCTTTGATAAGAATAAGCTAATCCAAAATAACTCAAAGGAAGCACTAGAAGCTATGCATATTTAGGGGTGTTATGTTCTTAATCATCAATTATCATCCTAGAGGCCAGTAGCATAAGGGGAATCTTTTGAGACCTCTACCAAAAGATACACAAGCAACAATACATTCCACTCCATCACCCTCAACTAAAAATGAGCAAGAAAGAGCTTATTCATCTGGTAATGTTTTAGAAGTAAAAATGGATTCTTATTGAAATCCTTACCTAAAGATGCTCTTTATTGGTGTAAGTTCCTAAACTTTATATAAACCTACTTATGAGCTTTATGTTAAAGTTGTAATGTGTGTCCTTTTGTATGTTGAGATTGTATCATTTTTAGTACCAAAGGTCCTTGTTGCAAATATTTCTCAACTTACAAGATCTCAATGTTCTATGGGAAATTGGAACTAAAATAAGTATTCATTATGTCTTTTGGTAAGAAATGAGATATATATATTTAATTGCTTGCTTGTTGTATATTAGCTTTTGATTTTTGGTAAAAAGATGATTGGCTCTCTCATAAATGATTGTTTAATCCTTTGATATAATAAGGTATCTTTCTTTGTCTTAAAGGTTACATATGAATGTTTTACTTGCCCTAAAATTGCTATGCTTTATCATATTATTTCAAAAGGAGGAGAATATTGGATAATTCTATGAGTACTAGTGATATATTACTAACAGATTATTGACTTAAAGACAGGTTGTATGATCTTCGATGCTAAAATTTTATCTTTGGATTTCAACTATGAGGGTTGTACCTCCTTTGTTTTAAATGTAAATAGATAAGGGGTAGCACTTATTTGGTTTGACATCATTAGTCCTATTCTATCAATGCTAAGTGATGTGTATTTTTAATTGCTTATTCTTACTTAGCAATCATGTTTACATCTATAGCATTCTCATGTTTATATGCATTTCTTTTTATTGTTTGAAACTCTATCTTTACTCCTTTTTGATGATGTTTGAGAAGGGGGAGAATTATGTCTTGATTCTAATATGGTTGAATTAACTATTAATGTTATAAGCATAATTGAGAATTTATGTCTAGAGACTACTAACCCATTTTATTAAGTTTTGAGCATCACCAAAAAGGGGAAGATTGTTGGCCTTTTGTTATGTCAAAACGTTGAGCAAAATGGAGAACAAAGATGTTTATGTGGTTGTTGTGTTTATAGGAAATGGAGATCACAAGGACTTGCCTAACATTAATGAAGACCTTAGGAATGAGATCTTTAATGAGATATCAAAGGAGAGCCCAAGAAATAACATCTACAAAGAGATGTCAAGTGTAATGAGCACAAGGACCTACTGAACATAAATGAAGACTCTAGGAATGAGAGCTACCATGAGATATCAAAGTAAAGACTATAAGGACTTAAGTAGGAGCAAGGACAAAGATGAAAACTAAAAAAAATGAAGAAGTTCCCAAGATAATAAATGAGCCAAATCAATGAAAGGAAGCCTTGAGAAGCAATCCAAAAAGTTGAGAAGACATATCCTAGAACCAAAAGATGTTTTGGCTGAAGAGTAGATTAAATGTAGAGAAGACATCTCCTAGAAATAATATACGTCTACTATTAGGAGAAGATATCTCCCTAATGATTAATATGTCTTGGCCAAGATGAAGGTTGCTTAGAAGAAGGCATCTTTCAGAAATAGTAGATGTCTACTTTATGAAGAAGACATCTCCGTAGAGATGTCTCTTTTTATGGAGAGATGCCTTCCCTAAATTGAGGTCTATGTAGTGAGATGTCCCAATATTGAGGAAGGCATTTCTAGTGACAATTAGATAGTAATTACATGAATTTTGAAGTGATTTTGGAAATGTCAAGGCTATAAGAAGACTACATTCTCTTGGGAAAAGTGCAAGTCTTGTGCATGAATAGTCACTATCAAAGCAATCATTTTATACTATACTTGTGTACATAATCTGTGATATCATTTGGTTATGTGTTGTACCTGATTGTTATATCATATGTGCTATTGTATTAAGGTATATTAAATTGTGCCTCATAGTCAAGAAGATATAAATTAATTACATTCTTTCCTCATATGTGCTATTGTATTAAGGGCTATTAAATTGTGCCTCATAGTCAAGAAGATATAAATTAATTACATTCTTTCCTTGAGAATTTTGTTTCTCTTTTTATTGGCCTATTGGGTTGATGTGCTTATTGTGAGAAGGCATTGTCCTTAAGCTTGTTGGGATCTTGTGGGATTGAGTGATTGGTGTAGTGTCATAACACTCTAAAGTAGAGCTCAACTTGTAAAGGTTTGGGGATCTTGGAAACCACATTCTAAGCTTGTTAGGAACTTGCAATGTTGAGTGGATTTGCAATGATGAATCACTTTGAAGCAGAGCTTAAAGCTATACATGATGTGGTATCCTTAAAATCACATTTTGAGAGAAACAAAGTTTGGAGGTGTGTAAGTGATCTACCCTCCATATGTTGGGTACCCAAGTTGGGGAACCACATAAAATTGTTTGTGCTTTGTGTTGAAGATTTTTTTGGGTAACTTATTCATCCCCCTTCTAAGTTGAACGAACTTCAGTATCCAACAAGGCAATAGGAATAATGAAGACTTTCTAGATTCAAGCACTTTATGATAGCAAATTCTTTGAAGAGGATCTTTCATTGAGAATAATAGGTTGTGGGGATACCTACCATTTAGACATTAAACCAATAATTAACATTAAAAATTGTTATAAACGTTTTAGAGATGATGCTTAGAGATAGGGGGTTGGTAAATTAATAATAACTCTATCATTTTTAGAGTCTGTGTTTAATTTAGATGAGCTTAAAGAGAAGGGTAGAGAAGGTTTCATAAATGAAAAATAGAATAATTATTGTAGCTTAATGTGCTACCCATAATAAGGAAAAATAACATCAAGACTACTACTAATTATAATAAAAGGATGATAATAAGTAATATATGAATTAAAAACTCATTCATAAGTTATTGAATTTACAAAATATCTTTCATAAGTTATTAAGTATAAGTTAAGTGTCTAATAATGAAGGAAAATCACATGTGATCTTTACCTAAGAAGAGCTGCTATTAGATTAAAAAATAAAGCTCACTCCATTAGAATTAGCCTTAGAGATAAGGAATAACATGGCTACATGGATGTGATAATAGCTATTGTCTATTTATAGCATTCAATAATGAGGTATTAGGCTAGTGGTAAAACTCTAGATTTGGTAACTATAAGTTATAGGTTTGATATTGATAGGCAGTAAAGTTCTAATTTGACTATATGTCTTAAAGGTAAACATTGTTGAAAAAAAAATATTTTTGGTCTTAACATATTTCTCTATTTATAGCATTCTTAACATATATTTTAGCCAATGATTAGTGGTTCAAGTATGATGTGGATTTGTCTTAATATATCTTAAATGGAGAAATACTCCATCAATTAATCAATCTCATGATCAGAAATATGTCAACAATGAGGAGAAAAGATAAACTCAAATTTTCAAGGATCTTAAAGGCCACACATGTCCCTTCTTAATTTCTCAAATTAGCATATACTTGAAGCACACAAGCTCAAGACAAGATAACATTCATAGGTGAATTTTCATCTTTCATTTGGCTACTTTCTCCTTCAAGTGCTATTATTCTTATCTCTTATATTACCGTAGGTTCTCTTACCTTTGGACCTTTGATATAATTCTATAATTGTTGGATTAACTATTGGCCTTATCTAACTATTAAAGTTCCATTTAAAAATCATGACATTTTTCAAAAAGTTACTTATGAATAGATTATGAGTGTTTGCAACTCATAATCATCTCATAGCAGCCATCCTTTAATTGGATTGTGAGTCACATCCTATCATATTGGTAAATTATTTATATTTTTCTTTTCTATTTTGACACTAATGGTGACCAATTGCAATTTGAAATCTTAGACTACAACCTTACTACAACTCGTAGTAGCTTGTAACATGCTAAAGAATGAAAAAGATTATAGTTTTTAGGTTAGGTCATAAATTATGATAAATTCTACTTCATGTTCCAACTTTATATTTCTCCTAAATTATCTTCTCTTGGCAATGGTGATGATAGTATCTACAAACATCATGACCTAGATCACGATGGATCTAAGGGTTGTATGAAACTTCTGATGGAATTTACACATATTTCTTAGAGTAGCATGGGTATGATAGCATTTGATAGCAATGATAACTTTATATGAAAATGACTAATAAATATTTTTGACATGTATGAATGCATTTGATATGTTAGAAAGATAGGAATTAATAATTAGACTACTAATATTTATTAGTTGATCATTTAGGCTGACCTTAGAGTGCTAGCTTTTTAGAGTAGAAGGCAATAATTTTTTGTTTTTATTATATAATAATAGTTTATTTTAATAAAATATAGGGAATTTTTAGATTGATGGGCAGTTGTAATGTTGTTTTGGCCCCAATCCACATATATATAATTTTTAAAATTTTTTATCATTTGGGCTATATTATATTATTTTTAGTAAATTTTACCTTAGTTGTCAGATATATATATCGATGACATCTCTTAGAAATTTTTATCATGGAACCATCAATATAATTTCATTAATAATTGATCTATTTCATTATCAATTCATCAATCTTTCATCAATTTATCTATTCATTAACATACATCAACATCATTCATTAGTATTTACTTAATGTTGGAAGTTCAACAGTTAGAATTGGGTGTATTTACTATTTTGACCATATCTTAGTTATTTTACAATATTTTTTAGTAATTATAAATTTATGATAAAGTAGAGAATAATTGGCTACATGCAAATAATATTTTATTTTAATGTGTATTACAATGTGGGAGAAATTAGCTCTATAATTTGGGAAATTTTCTTAATCTTGAATTTTTACTAGAATGAATGATAATGGATGATAATAAATGAGTAGATTAATTTTCTCTCATCACACAATTATTTGATGTGACATTAGAGTTATTTGAATGATAATATCTATACAAAGGTTTAGTTAAAATTTTAGCATTAGAAACTTAACAATTTTTGTTTTATCATCTCTCAAAGTTTCAATATCAAAATTTCTTTAATTTTTGATTAATTAAAAATAACATAATATAACCTCAACTTTTACATAGCTTTTCTAGTATTTCCTTTTTTAAATTTATATAGAAAATTCCTAATCTGCCTAAAAATATAAATTTTATTAGCTAATTCTTTATGAAGTCAAGATAACCAAGTAATTCTTTTGCTACATAAAAATCCTTCACTTGGTATTGGAGTGCTAGGTTCGCCTATGGAAATGAGAATAAAAGACATAGTTAGATGCTCCATCATCTTTTATGACTCTCATGATTTTAGCCTATGGACAATGATGATGAAAGAGCTCTTTGAACATATTGAATGTTAGAAAATAGTAGAAACATGTTTCAAATTCATTCATGATTTTGAAAATTTCATTAGATTAAAAATAAAAGAATATGAAAGAAAGAAGAAGAATAACAATCTTTCTCTCATGATGATATTGGCTAGTGTCTCATAAAGTTTTTCTAGCAAATGCATTCTTTATAGTATTTCCAAAAATGTGTGGGATAATCTCCAATTAAAATATAAGGGAAGCTTGGAAAATCAACAATTGCAGCAACTAATTGACAAAAAAAATTTAATACCCTAGAAATTATAAGAAATAAAAGTGTTAAAGACTTGTTTATTATAAAGTATGATAACCTATGAAAATAGATGAATATCGCTATGGATATATATATAGGAAAAAATTTTAGAAAGTTATTCAAGCTCTCTACATAAATCCAAAATTTGAAAATATGATGGAAAACATTACTCTTTTTAGAAAACTTCAACATTCTTTGTATTAATGAATTAGTTGCTTAAGTTAGAACCCTAAAATTTATGAAGAATAAAAAATAATCCAATGAAGATGATCAAGCCTACATAATTAATGAAAGTGAAAAATGTAGACAAGAAAGGTGCAAAGGGAGAGGAAGATTCAATTATTAGAATAGAGGTCAAGAAATAAAATTAAAAGAAAATGATGGTAAAAATACAAAAGGAAGAGGAAGAGGTTCAACTAGAAGAAGAGGTAGGTGAAATTAGTTTAGAAGATAAAGATAGGATCATACTCAGTACCATATTACAACTTCTGCAAAAGAAAAGATCATACCATTAACCAATGTTAGACCATAATTAGTTTTGAAATAATACATGGACAAACTTCACAAATAGAACAAGATGCTTCCTCATCATTGAAACACCTTGAAGAAAATTCATGCAATAGATAAAAAAGTCTTAAAGCCAAATTTACATTGTAAGTTGGTGGGAATTTAAAGGAAAAAATAATTATCTTATTTTCTCATAAAAACCCTACAATGTGGCCTTATTCTAGCAAAGTTTGGGAAATGTTCAATTTGTAAAATGAAATTTACAGCCCACAAGCTAGAACTTCATTTATCATAATGTATGGAGGCCTAATATGTTAATGGAATCATGGAAAATTTTAGTGCTGGAATATTGAAAGATCTTGTTTAGAAAAATTTAACTTGTAGATCCGTGGGCCTCAAAAAGGATCTAGAGCATCCTAAATGGTGTTGTTGATCACTGAGGAACTTAAAAAAAATCCATTACCATTTAATGAAGGTTGAGGATAAACTCTAATAAAATGTGCAAAATGAGAGTGTAGCGTGAGATCTGAGAATAGGTAAAATAAAAAAAATATAGCCAAGTAGAAATGATTGCAAATCTTGTATTAAATATAGTAGTAAATGAATGCAAAAAGTGGGGATTTGAAAAAGAGTACAGATAAATACTTTTAGAGCCTAAGAAATTAATATGCTTGCTATGATCTAGTGTATATTGTAAGGTGTATTATGCATAGAGTCAACACTAGTTTTTTGGTTTGATCTGCAAATATTTACTCTTGGTTTTGTGCTTAGAAATTAGCACTACCAACACTATAAAAAGGCTACAAAACATTTGTTCCAAAGCTCTACTATTTTCTTACTAAGTGATTGGTCACACGATTGCTCAAAAGATCTTGAAAGATGCATCAAATCTTGTATATACAGGCTACAAATTTATTGTGTTGGCATCCATTATAGTTTTTAAGCATTACAAGTTGTTCTTGGGAAAAAGTGTAATGTGTGGGCTTAAAACCCAAGTGTTGCATGCTATCCCACATGCTACCATAGTGTGTGGGACTAATATGTATAGCATATTAAATCAAAGGCCAAATCCCACATGCTACCTCACATGTTTCCATAGTGTGTGGAGTTGGAATGTGTAGCATATGAAATTCAAGCTCAAATCGCACATGCTACCTCACACACTACCATATCATATGGAGTTGGAATATGTAGCATTTAAGATTTAAAGGTCAATTTTTGGAGTTGTGAACTATTTTTAGCCTCCACAGGTTACCATAAGTGAAATTTGTAACTTATGGAGCATTTTTAACCTTCACAAGTTTGAATACATGGGATTTACAATGTGTGATAGATTTGTAATCTTCATATGTTGGAATACATGGCATTTGTATGATGTGGAGCATTTTTAACCTTCATAATCTAGAATACATGACATTTGTAGCATGTGAGCTACAAATATCATTTTTACATTGAAAATTGCTTGAAATCCTATCAATACAAGGCCACATGATAGGATTTTTGATGGGAAAACAAGGTAGTTATTTCTACCTTTAGATCTTCATCAAATTACAACATAAATCTTGGCTATGAGCTTTCAATTGTAATATGAATTTTCCTTAAGGTGTTTCATTGTTCCATCTTTATTGATGTTTTGAGGATTGACTGAAGAAGCATCAACAAAGAATGTGAAACACCACCATAGGTTCATCACCGATGCTTCCTCTTCACACTTGATTTTGTATCTTTCAAATCATGATAAAAAGTGCTCATGATGGTAAGATAAGATCATGATGGGATGCCAAAAGTTGATGAGCTAATGGCTACATTATATATTGGATAATGGTTACATGGGCTAACAAAGAATTTGTAATGCTAACATCATGGCTATGATATGGCAGTGACAAGTTTGCTGTTTTGAAGAGGTCCTCATGCTTTGTACTAGGAGTTGCTAGTTACTCAGTAATGTTTGAAAGAACCAACACTTGGTAATAGGCTTCTTTGGCCACTTGGCTTTTTCTTTTCTTTTCTTCTTTGAGAGAGAGTCGTTGACTCTCTTAACTTAAGACTACATTGGCCTTTTTGCTTGGCATTTTTTCCTCTTTTTTTATGGGAGTAAAATCTTCATTGGGCTTCATTGCAAAGGTTTACTTTTCTTTTTTTTCCTAAATGAGATGTATTATATTCAGTGAACTTGGTTGACATAGCACATTGAAGGAGATGTCACATGATCATGGTGCATGAATGCCAAACATAGGTTTTCATTGTTAGTAAAGTAAAAAAGGCTATAATTTGACTATGGGGTTATGAATTAAGAGAGGGAATAGAGATGATGTAAGGTAAGCACTATTGGCAAAGTTGAATAAGCTAACTAAATCTTGTATATTAATGTCACCTAGTAACTCATCCTTTGCGATGAATCATACCCTTGCAATGACTCTAGGCTCATCCTACAAGAATAACTCCAAGAGGATAATAAAACAACTCAAAGAATACGTGTGTTTATAAAAGGTTACATGAGAAAAAATGTGTGTATAGGCCATCATTGGTTGCAACTAGCAGAATGTGTGAACTTTGTGTCATGCTATGTAGATTCATATAAAATTTGTAGTATTTATGAGAGCCTAAAAAGAAGGTAAAGGGTTGTGCAGGCTTTCTTATTGTAGGCTAGTAAAGTTATCAATGTCACTTGTTCAACTAACCTCTAAATAAAACCAAATAAAGGATACAAAAAAATCAATCAACATTAGATGAAATATGGTTTGGGATAGGAATGGTTAACTGGGTTAGCCAATTCATTCCCATCCATGTCCATCATCTTGAATGCTCCATTGTCATGCATGTTTGCAAATGACCTTGAGGACAAGGTCTTCTTCATTGACTTTATGCCTGTTTAGATTGTGACGATGCTATTATTTCTACTCCTTTTAGTATCACTTGATGTTGACAATCATTTTTATTCACTATTCCTCCAGTAAGTCGTAGTCTATGATATAGAAATCTTTATTCTACTCATCATTGATGAAGTTAGATAGAGATACCCTTAAGAATGGAACTTGTAATTCAAAATACAATAGAACTTTAGATCCATAAACTAGGCTATATAGGGTAACTTTGATTGTAGTTCTAAATGTTGTCCTATAGGCTCATAATGCATAGAAGAGTTCTTCATGCATTTGCATTTGCCTTTGCTTAATATTTTCTTAAGTAGGTCTATAATGTACTTGTTTCTAGCTTTGGCTTGGCCATTAACCTATGGATAGTAAGGTGAGGAGAAGGAGTACTTAATGTTTAGTTGTTGATAAAATGTGTGCATTTCTTGGCTACTAAATTATAGTCCATTTTTAGTAACAATTGTTAAATGTAGGTCAAAATGAGATATGATGTTATCCAAGAAAAACTTATAAACTTGTTACGTTGTTGTTTTTGTTAAAGGAATAGCTTCAAATAACTTTGTGAAATACTTAGTTGTAGTGATGATGAAGCTAGGTCCTATAGAAGATTTAGACATTAGTTATCCAATTATTTTAATTTCCCACTATTGGAATGGCCATGTGATCTAAGTGATGTGTAACTTAGTTAGTGACACATATATTAAGTTATTGTACCATTGACAAGTGTTACAAATTTTAACATTCTATAGGAAGTTGCTTTTCATATAGGGCTAATAGTATCCTAAACATCCAATCTTTGTGGCCATGGATCTAGGTCCTATATGTCCCCCTCATATGCCATCATGAATTTTCTTAAGGACTGTGTGAGCTTCAGTTATACCCAAGTACTCTAATAACATACTATTGTAGGACCTTTGACATAATGTGCTAATAGAAATGATGACATATTATTTTGATTATTTACATATAGTGTCCTTTTGAGGGGTAGTTAGGTTTTGCATAGGTGCACCATGCATTAGGTAAAACTTAATGTCATTGTACCACTCTTGTTGAAGAGCATTATCAATGGTGGCTATAGAGATACCTTCAATGTTCTACATGATGGAAAGAGCATAGTTCTTCATCAAATAAGGTTACTTACATAACACATCTAGTACCATGCTTAGGGCTAAGGTTGTAATGGCATCAACTGAGATGTTCTTAGTTTAGGGAATGCATTGGATATTAGCATCTATGAATTGTAGCATGAGTTTTTTGGCTAGATCATAATTAGTTTCTAAATGTTTAGCCTAACATGCATAGACTTCTATCATTTTGTTAACCACTAGTCAAGAATCATCTTTTATCATCAAATGTGTAATTTATAGGTTATGATCTACCATCATTCCTCTAATCAATTTCTCAAATTTTGCTACATTTTTAGTGCATGAAAATTGGAAATGATAGACAAAATATTAGATCTTACTAAAGGATAGTGTTATGATGATAGTAGCACTTGCTCCATGAGCAGTTGAAGCTTTGTCAAAGTACATGATGGCCTCATATCATTTGGGTACCTTATTGTTAATGTTGACATGCTAATTAAATAACTCAAGATTGATGGTTGTGTTATCCTTAATTGAGGAAGTTACATGGCTATAGCTTGACCTTTCATTGAGGCTTGAGAGATGTAATGTAGATCGAACTCAGTTGTTATGATCTTCCACGTGGCTATATGACTACTATTGTATATGTTGATCATTATGGTCTTCAATATGTTATTTTGCATATGACATTGACATGGCCCCTAAAAAGGTAGTGCCTCCACTTCTTCAGAGAGAAGACCAAGCCTAGGTAGTGGTTCTCAACCTCATTGTATTGAGTCTCATAAGTAACCAATACATGGATTAAGTAGTAGACAGGTAACTTTTCTTCATCATCTCATTTTTTATAGAGCAAAGATGCTATGGAGGTTTCAGAGATTGTAAGGTAGATGTAGAATAGTTTATCTTTCTAAGGGGGAATACATAGTAGGCAGTTGGACCAACTCTTACTTAATGTTATCAAAGTCTTCTTATCATTGGTCAGTTGACTTGTAGTAAACCCCCTTCTTAAGAAAGTGTTGCATAGGTTGTAGCTTATTCACGAGCCTCAAGATGAACCTATAAATAAATTGTAATCTACCTTGTAAACCTCATAGTTCCTTAAGGTTACTAGGTGACAAAAGGTTAGCTATGGCCTTAACCTTATTAGGATTGACATGTATCCCTACCTTGGATACTATGAAACCAAATATTTTACTCATGTTGATGTTAAAGACATACTTTTTAGGATTAACACGAAGCTTGTATTTGATACATTGTTGAAGTAATAGGTTTAGGTCATGTGTGTCGTAATTTGATATTTTGGACTTGATGACTATATCATCAACATAATCATTCAGTAGCCCTAGCATGTAATCATTGAAGATGTATGTCATGGCTTGTCGATAAGTTGCTCCTATGTTTTTTAGATTGAATGACATCTTTGTGTAATAGAAGATTTCCCAAGGGGTTATGAAGGTCATGTATAGTTGATGTTCTAGGTTAATCCTAACTTGGTTATATCCTAAGAACCCATCCATAAAGGATAATATGGTATGTCCAACCATAGTAGTGCTAAATTGATTAATACTAGGTAATGAAAAATAATCTTTAATAGTTACCTTGTTGAAATCATGGAAATCAATATAGATATTAATACTTCCATTTTCTTAGTGATGGGCTGCGATATCGTGTTTACCCCTACAATATCGCATACACGTTATTGCAGCCCGTCGTAATGTCTATAAATAAGAGGCGGATTTCCCTGTTTTAGGCACTTAGACTTAGACCCTTAGCCAAAATATAGTAGTTTTACCATTCCAGAGTTAGAATAATTTCCATGTGCCCGCAGTAGGAGTCTTAAAGTGAATGAATCTTTATTCGAGAAAATTGTACCTGAGCACACATTTGTGTACGGAAATAAAGATGAACTTTATGATAAACCTTGCAGCATGTGGACTAAGCTAAATAGGAATTAATTATTGTTAAATGTTTAAATGATTTCCTAGATAATTAATCTCTCTCAACCCTTGACTCTCCTAGTTAAGTGCACTCAGTATGATCACTTCGAGCACATGTGTAATGCTTGGTAACCTAGTAACGAGTAGCATTTGGTAATCCCAATAGCATTGCACTGGTTTAGGGTGTGTGCAGAAAGTGGAAACGGATACTGATGCTAGGACAATTAGAACTTAGTTAGTGAATAGTTAAGGAAAGTTAGTCACTTAGTTCTCTTCACCTTCCCCTATTAGCATAAGACATTAAAAAGATAAAAGATATAAAAATCATATACCTCAAGCTTACTTAACCATACAACCGTGACAATACAAGTAAGTTTGGGAAGATAGTGATTGATTAACCTTAAGTGTTCCATTAAGGCGCATAAGCACTTAGTCCTTGGAGTTCAACCGGATCACGCGTGAGATGCTCATAT
Source organism: Gnetum montanum (assembly GCA_015680685.1). Lineage (NCBI taxonomy): Eukaryota > Viridiplantae > Streptophyta > Gnetopsida > Gnetales > Gnetaceae > Gnetum > Gnetum montanum. The sequence goes on along the minus strand of MNCI01035006.1, from coordinate 481,018 downwards.
TCATATGGTTGAGTGTAGGGGAACCTTGCCACTCATCACTTAGGGACTACCACTATGTTAGACATCCAATCTACGTAATCGATGGCATAGATGAAACTAGCTTGGTAAAGCTTCATGATCTCATTACAAACTACCAAGGTCAAATCTGGTTTAATCTTACACATCTTTTATTTAACCAATTTGATACTAGGGTCAAGTATGATATTATATTGCATTAAACATGGGTTAAGTCCTATCATATCTTCATATGACCAAGCAAAGGCTTTAAGGTTATCTTGAAGGATCTTGGTGCTATCTTGGGCTATTTGGAATTCTAGTGAGGAACGTAATTTTAGCATTCTCTCCTCAGCATTATGGATTGTAATGGGAATTTTAGCTAGAGAGTCCTTACTGATGTCTCTAGCCTTGAGGTTAAGAGTTTTGACTATGTACTTAGGCCATTCGAGGAATTTCTCTATTGAGGATATATGATTGAATAAACTCCAAGGTTCAAGTTCTAGGCATTCTAGGTTACCTGATCATTAAACATCACCATAAGATCCATTTAGGCTCAAGGGTAGGTCAAATTATATTCATGTATCCATGATTTAGTCCCACATGTCAACAAAAGCTCATTAATTGACATTTGTATTGCAAAATCGTCAAACAATATTAAAATAATGCAAAATATTACAGTAATGAAGCATAACATAGCCAAAAAGAGTTAACATAGAGTAAAACAAGGCAGAATAAGGCTTAAATAAGGTCCTCACATGATAAATCAAGGTGAGAAAAGGTAGTTTGAGATGCAAAAAGGTGGAATTAGAACCCAATGATACCAAATAATACAGATTAGGGGTCAAATGAAGGTCAAAACCATGCAAAATGATGTCAAATGAGGTCCTAATACTACAAAATGACATCAAATGATATCAAATCATGCCAAATAATGGTAAAATGAAGGAGGTCAAATGATGTCAAAATAGGGTAAAATGATGTTAAATGATGGTTAAAATGATAAAAAATAGTGTTGAATGATGTCGAATGACACCAAATGATGGAAAAATGATATCGAACGATGTCAACTAATATCAAATGGAGTCAAGATCATGCAAAATGATGTTGAATGGTGTCAAATGATACCAAATTATAGAAAAATGATAAAAAAAAATATTGTCAAATGATATGAAATGCTATAGAAATGGGTTAAACAAGGTTAAACAAAGTCAAAAGTGGTTGAATATGATCAAAGATGGTTGAAAGTGATATTGAACAATAATATTTACTTTTTTAGTTGATTTAATGATCAAAGTAAAGTAAGACTTAGTAAAAATAGGCTATAAATTGTTAAAATAAGTCAATATTTAGAAAACATAGGGCATAAATTACTAAAATAGGAAAAAATCTATTAAAAAGGCTATACATTACTAAAACAGATAAAAATATAGCAAAAAAGATCATAACTTATTAAAACAAATAAAAATCTTATAAAAATAAGAAAAAAGCTTGTGTAAATTGCTAGAATAAATAAAAAATTAATAAGAACAATTAAAATAGAACAAAAAATCATGTAAACTAGTTGTTAAGTACTTGGAAACTAGCTTCTTATTATCAAACAATTTAAAAAAGCTAAAATATTGAATTATCAACATGTGGGTGTTGTTCCTAGAGCATGTGGGCAATCTAGACTACCATCACAGCATGTGGAATCCAAATGCCTACCATGTGAAGAATTTTAGCCATGTTTGAAGCTTGTTTGACTTGGTTGAACCACACCTAGGTTGCACAAGGCTAGTGTGAGGCTTGTTTGACTATTCTAGGCTATGCATAACCAAGTTTTGGTAAGGTTTTATCTTGTTGAAGCCTCACACACTACCTCACATGCTACCACAATGTGTGGGATAGAGTTTCCCAACATGTGGGATGAAGATCCTATTTTCACAACCTGTAAGGATTAAATTTTTAGTTAATCTTCCATCATAGGGCTTGTGGGAACTACTAGGCAACTTATGGGCATGATGGATCTTGCCACAAACCTTACAAACTATCACAATATGTGGGATAGGTTTCTCAATGTGTGGAATAAAATTTGGTAGTTTAGTTAAGTTGGTTTTTGGTGTTTCATACTTTCATGGAAATATCTAAGATGTATGGGAAGATCTACTATTTTCTTGATCATCGTAAGTAAGGTTTGATGTATGTTGATCAAGTCCATGAATTTATAGGGCCTCACACACTACCCCACCCACTATCATAACATGTGGGATATGTGTTCCTAGTGTGTGGAACTAGGATCCAATGCTAGTAGCTTGTAGAGGTTACATTCTTTCTTAACTTTTCATTTGAGATTTTGTGGAGGCTATCGGGCATTTGATAAGTAATTTTGGGCTTGCTATTTAGTAGTGAGAGGCTCACAAGCTATCCCACACACTACCACAACATGTGGGATAGGTGCTTTAGTGAATGAGACCTACCCATGTTAGTTTCAATGGATTTAACTCTATTTTTAGTCTCTTTAGGCTACTAGGATAGCATTTGGACTATGAGAGACATTCTATAGTTTTCTTAGTAATTTTCATCAAGGAATGACTTGTACTAATGGGATTAAGATTTCTGGTGCCTTCACAAGCTATCCCACATGCTGCCATAGTGTGTGGAAGGTGAAACCCTAGCTAATGAACATATATGCTCCCATATTTAATAATTTTGGATGAGTTATGTATAGTGGAATTTTCCAATTTTTTTAGATCTTCTTGGTTCCACCAAGCACTGTATGGACAAGTTTGGCAAGAAATAAGGCTAGTGCAAGCTTTACAAATTGTCCCACATGCTAACTTAGTGGGTGGGGTAGGATTCCATAGTGTGTGGGCATCTTGGTACTGAATTCCAGCATGTGGGATTGCTCAATAATCATACCCAACTTTGATGGGACTTACCCATGTTCAAACTGCCTTGAGAAGTAACATCTTAAGTAAACCTTAGTATACAAGCATATTTCTTGATCTATTCTTGGTTTACAATTTGGTGAATATATTTACTTATGTATGGAGGCTTCATTGGTAGCACATAAGTATTGGAAGAGGATTCTTAGCATCTAAACCTATTTCTAGCTTGATTTTACAAGGGTAGCATATGAAAGATAGATGTGATGATTAATATTCAAACACCTCATACTTAATAGTAATTGTTGCATCTGCCTACCCTTGAGTAGATCATGGTTGTAGAAGAGATGAGAGTTTGGGCTTCTAATAGCAACAAACCAAGATAGAACTTTTGAGTTTTAGTAATTATGGCAAGGAAGATGGGATTGACAAGTTAGAATCCAGTATTGGATGACATGAAGGAGGTAGTAGAAATCATATCTAGGCTTTCAAATCCTTTTATAGGTGAATCATCTTCATAAAAAACTACTAGGTACCCATCTTCCACTAGTTTTCTTTATTTTTGTCCAAATTTTGAAAACATTTTTCTATCTTTAGGCTTACTTTGTTTGAAATTTTTCATTTTTTCTACACCGAATTGAAGATTTAGGTTGTATGATTATGATTGAAATGAAATTTGGATTTTAGGGTATGTTTTAAGTAAGATTCAAGATTTTTCCCAAGCTTGTTCATAGCATTTTTGCCCTAATTCTAGTTAAAATTGACCAAACTTTAACATTTTTTCAAGATTCATTGAATTCTTGTATGAAGTAGTTTTCTTGAAATAGAATTGGAATCAAGATTTTCAAATTTTTTTGTGAATTTTTTATGGATTTTCTTCCAACCTAGTGCATAATGTTTTTGGCTTATTTTTTTAGTTTTTCTATTGAAAAATTGTTAGTGTTTGCAATTTCTTAGCCACCTATGTGTAGTGTCTAGGATCCTTGGGGATTACCAGTGTAGTGTAGAGGGATCCTAGATGAAGTTTGAAATTTTTAAAATTTTCTATTAATTTTCCCAAAAGGTTTCACTACAATCATTTCATTTTAAACTGGGTTTTCTCAATGAAAATTCTATGTACTTCTAGGTTAAAATTTGATTTTTTCAAACTTGCTGGTTTAATGTTGGAGTTTGATTTATGTTGTCCTAAGCTTACCATTAGTATTTGGAGTTTAAATTAATTTTTATAATTTTTTAGAGTTTTTTCCTAATCATGGGAGTTGTGTTGATCAATTATTATTTTAATGCAAAGTTTTGAGCTTCTCTTGCTAATATTGATAGCATAGAGCATATTAGATTTGAATTTTGGCTACTATAAAAAATTTTCCAATGCTATGGCTACTATATAGCATTTTTTGGGATTATTGGGATAACATATGGGATTTTTGATGTTTTTTATACGGTTGAATGACAACATTTGGGCTTTAGATTCCAAGAAAATTAATGTTTCTCATGACTACTTTTCCTACATTCTCACAATTCTGAGTGTATGGGCCTTGCTCATCTAATTTTACTATTTTTTCCTAAAAGTTCTCACCCATCAAATTCCAACACTATCAACTTCAACCTTCTAGTTTTGTTAAAACTTGATTTCATAAGAACTGTTTGCAATAATGCTTGTTTTAGGACCATTCATGTAAACTATATGTTCAAGTGTCAAATTGTTTTGTTTTTATGTTAGATGCTTGTCAATATGTAAAAAAAGCTAAATTTTGATTCATGTTGAAGTGATGAAGTTAGTTATTTTTAGCATTTTTAGTACAAACGTTGTCATCGTAGAGGTTATTTTTGCTTTAATTTTATGAAATTTTGTTTTAATGCTTTTATGGTTTCTCATGGCTATAGTTGTATGGCTTAGCTATGTGAATGGAATTTCTTAAGCCCATCTTGATCATTGTAGAGCTAGTGGGAATCCTAGGTTGTAATGGGATGGCCACACAAAAGAGTCTAAACCTAGACATGTGCATTGACAAATGTACTTAGATATGGTTTAGACTTGGTGCAAGAGAATTCTTGGCATACTTTCTCTACCACTACAATGTGATTATGTGGTCATACTTGGTGGTAGATGTTGCCTCTATCATCACAAAGATTCTCTTGGTAGGGTTTCAACCTACTTCTTATAGTTAATAGTGGCTGATCCCAACACTCAGATGTATATAGAACATAATGGAAGCTCATTTTCACCAAGAGTTAGATAGTTATCCAAAATTTGGTAAATGCCTATGTATTCATAATATAACTTGATTCTAAATACATCTTGATGATAGACCACAAGATAAACACAATCTTTCAAAATCCTTCGGGAACCATCTACCTACTAGAATTGTAAGTCTAATTTGAAATTGTTATCTTTATTAATTTTTAGCTTTTCCATTGTTTGGTTCTAAATGTTTGGATGTTTCATTTTTGTAGGTATAGGGTACATCTTAGGGGATTGGTAAGGAATGATTAAACCTTATTCATGGCTCATAAAGCCTTGGAAGAATTTAGGTAAGCTGAGGTTGTAAGGATGCAAGTGCTCAATTATCTGAAGGCTAAGTTTAGTAGATACTATATGTGGTATTCTCATGTATATGAAATAAGTTTAGCCACCAATCATGCATATAAATGATGGGCCTATATAGACTTAGGAGCACTATATTAGCTCATCCTAAATTTAAAGCTTTACTTAAGTATATTGAGTAAAAGTTGTCTAAGCATGGTTAATATTTTTGGTATTATGGTTTTCTAGTTTTTTTTATAGTTTTATAGTTTTTTATGTTTTTGAATTGTCTACCATGTAAGAGTCTAATGGGCTATCTATGTTGTGTTGTAGATTCAGTACTTCAATCTACTACTGACATGACCATTTCAGGTCATGATGAGGAGAAAATTCAACTCAAATAGAATGAAGTAGACTCATCACAAGAATGGTTGGCAAATAAGGATCCTACAATTTTCCAATAGAATGTTACTAATGTAGGTTTTTTTTTTTTACCTATTCATGCTACCCAATTCATCAATGTTAGTGAAAGAGATTGTTGTGATGAAAAATATCAATCGTTAGAGAAAACCAAGGATTCTTGGTTGTAAGAAGCCTGAACCCCAAATCCACTATGACCTATTTAAGAAAAATGGGATTCAGGGTGTCCTAGACAATCCAGTAGATTACCCAAGGACTTAGAGGGGTGAAAAATGGGGATGTAAGAAAAAGTATAAAAATATGCAAATCTATAAAATAGTGCACTAAAAATATAACAATTATTTTTGAAATTGTACATATAATGAAATCACAAAATTTATTAAATGAACAAAGAATGAGTTCAAAGGGGTGTATAAATTTTGTGCCCAAGAAGGGGGCAAAGGGGGGTTCACTTGGTTAGGGGTTCAAAGCCCATTGAAGCTACTATCAACTCCATGATCTGGTATCTTTGCCACTCTTGATGGTATTGAACCTCATTTATTTTCTCCTTAGATATGTAACATTGGTTGATGTTGGGGTTATGGAAATGTGAAGGATTAGGATGACCAAAGTGCACCACACTAGGATTTGGTGATCCTAGGGAGGTAACATTGACACCCAAAGCTCATAGACCAAAATGGGGAGTAACAGGGGGTAATAAGTTATAGAGGTTCCATGCTACTAGGCACCAAGAAGCCACATTTTTACTAAGGAAGTAATACCTCTTAGATGCCAAAAATGCCAAGGATTCTAATGAAGTATGGAACCTTGACATTGTTCCAAGGTGTGGTTTTTATAGGGTTATGTCCATGATTTATATTGCAAACTAGCTACAAATGGCTAACTGATTAGTTGGAAATTGGCTACCAAATTGCTAATTGATTGGCTGCAAATTTGCTACCAAATTGTTGAAAATTAGCTACCATGTTTAGGATGGGTAGGTGAGGTTCACTCCCCATGCATCCCAGCTATCTATCCCCTCCACCCTATCTAACCTCCTTTCTCCTAACTGGCTAATCCTCGTCCCACTAGGGGAAGAGTGTCAACGTTGAGGGGGTATGGGAGGTATATGCTAGGGGTGAAGGTCAAACCCTTCAAGATGGGTTACTCCCCTTTGCATGTTGGGGGTATGTGAGTTCTACCCCCTTTTCACTCCTCCATGCTAGCCTTGAAGTCTTCTAGTTGGCTTACCCCCTTGCAGGAGGTGTGTCAGCGTAGAGAAATGTATACCTCCCATAAAACCCATCAAATTGCCATTTTTGACATTCCAAAAGGCATTTTGACTCCCCCAAGGCCAAATATAAATACTAGGTGACCTTTTTCACTTTGAAAATGAGGCCTTGGCCACTTATGAAGCAACTTTCAATCCCAAAAGTATTAAACATGTGAGATTGCACCTTTATGGGTTACAACCTTCACATTTATAATAAAATATTACCTTGGGTTTTATGGGATGGGATTACAAAGGTTTCAACATACAAATTTTGTGGTGTTTCATTGGCCCCTCTTTGTTGGTGTTTTGAGGACTAACCCAAGAGACACCGGCAAAGAATACAAAACACCACTATAGGTCCATCACTGACGTTCCCTCTCCACGTTTGATCCAATCATGTCAAACCATGTTGAAAAGTGCTTGTGATGATGGGATCAGGCTATGATGGGGGAATTATTTTGTTAGTTAGGGAGATGGTCATGGAGGCTAATGATTCATTTCAAGTGTTGTTTCCATGGTTGTAGCATCGTATTGACATATTTTGAAGTGTTAGTTGCTGGAAAATGTATTTGAGGAACCAACCACTTCACTCCAAGTGATCTTCAGCCATTAGGCTTTGTGGCTTCTTTGGCCATTTGCCTCCTTGGAAATTTGCTTCTCCTATTTTTTATGGGGTGAAATATTCATTAGGTTTTATTTCCAGGGCTAGTTTAATATAGTTCTTCCATCAAGTGAGTTGCATTACACTTAATGGACTTGAGAGTTATCCCATCAAATGAGATGTGTTACGCTCAATGGACTTAATGGTTTTCCCATTGAATGAGTTGTGTTACATTCAAGTGGACTTGAGGATTGAGCATGATAAGAACATATCATATGGCTATAGTGAATGAGTGACAAACATAGACCAACATCATTGTTTAGGGTAGGGAAGGTCAACATCAGGCTATGGGGTCGGGATTAATGGATGGTGATAGAGAGAGAGAGAGTGCAATGGTACAAGTACTCTTGACATAGTAGAACAAACTCACTAAATCTTTCACATTGAGGTTACATGGTTATTTTCTACTGTAATGAATTGCATCTTTGCAATGGCTTTAAGCTTCATCCTACAAACACAACTCTAAGGGAACAAGAAAACCAAGCAAACAAAGCATGTTAAATCATTACAATGCATATATAGGCCACATGGAGAATAAAACCAATGCACCTAGGTTACTAATGTTGTGAGTTTAAGGCCATGATGGGCCATGGTATCAATTTAAAGCCTTAGTAGGCTATGATGCTAGTTTAAGGTCATAGTAGACCATGATGCTAGTTTAGAGTCTTAGTGAATTGTGATCCTAATTTAAGGCCTTAGTAGGTCATGATGCCAATTTAAGGCCTTGGTAGGTGATGGTGTTACAATTTTTAGGTCCTAGCAAGCCATGTTTCCAATTTAAGGCCTTAGCAGGTTGCATTGTAGGCTCACTTGTTGATGACTGTTGGCTACATGTAATATGGCTATATATAGGAATGATTGACCAGATTGAACAACTCATTCCTATTTATATTAGCTATCTTGAATGCTCCATTACCATAATATTTGGTGATTAGGAAGGGCCCTTCTCAATTGGCTAAGAATTTATATGCATGCTCATGGATGACTTTGAGAACTAGGTCACCTTCCTTTATATTATGTTTGGCCAAATTATGGTGATGTTGCCACTTTACCTCTCTTGATAGCATTCAATGTGAGTGAGCGCTTGCATACATTGCTTCTCCAATGAGTCTAGGACCACTATTTACAACTCCTTGTTTTGCTCATCATTGACGAGGTCAATTAAGGTTACTCAAAGAAATGACACCTGTAATTCAAGAGGCAAAACAACTTTAGAACCATAAACTAGGCTATAAGGGGTTAGTCCGGTTTTTGTGTGATAAGTCATTTTATAGGCCCATAGCACATGGACAAGCCACTCATGCCATTTATGCTTGCTATTATTTAGCATCTTCTTTAGTAAGTTAGTAATGGCATTGTTTCTTGTCTTTGCTTATCCGTTGGCTTGAGGATAATAAGGTAATGACAAAGAATGCTTAATGCCTAGTTTGTGACAAAATTTTTCATTTCACGGCTACTAAATTGTGACCAATTTTCTATAACTATGGTCATGAGTATGCCAAAATGGACTATAATGTTATCTAAGATAAATTTGCAAACTTGTTCAGATGTAGTCTTCCTTAAGGGAATAGCCTCAACACAACTTTGTAAATTATTTGGTTGTAGTGATGATGAAGCTATGACCTATGGAAGACTTGGGTATTATAAGTTCAATAATATTCAACCCCCATCATTGAAACAACTAGGTGATCTTAGTGGTATGTAACTATATCAGTGATACATGTATGAGGTTACTATGTCATTGGCACATGTCACAACACTTAACCTTTTGCATGCAGTCGCTTTCCATATGGGGCTAATACTAACATAACTGCTTAATCTTAGTGTCCATAGCTCTTGGTCCTATATGTCCTCTACAAACACCCTTGTGAACCTTCTCTAAGACTATTCTAGCTTTGGTTTTACCTAAGCACTTTAGTAACATACCATCATAGGATCATCAACATAAAGTGTTATCACCTATAATGACATACTACTTTGATCTTTTTTGTACAACATCCTTTTGGGCAGCAGTTAGGCCTTACAAAGACTCATGATGCATAAGGTAAAATTTGATATCATACCACTCACTAGATGGAGTAGTAAGAATGACAACAAAAAATGTTTTTTTAGTATTTTGTGTGATGGGAATAGCACAGTCCATGATTAAGGTGGGCAACATAATAAACACATCTGGTGTCACACTAAGACCTAATGTTGCAATTGCATTAGCTCTGGCTTTTTCATTTTGGGTATGTGCTAGATATCAATGTCTGTAAATTGTTGAAATAATTATTTCCATAGGTCACAATATGGTTGTAAGTGTTTGGATTTACACACACAGATTTTCATTACTTGGTTAACGACAAGTTTGGAATCACCTTTAATCGCTAAGCATATGATTCCTAGGTCATGAGCTACCATCATCCCCCTGATCAAACCCTTGTACTTTGCTATGTTGTTGGTACATGGGAACTCTAAACAACAGGAAAATTGTTGGATTTGACTAGATGGAAATGTTACGATGGTAGCAGCACTAGCCCCATGGGCAGTTGAAGCTCTGTCAAAGTGCATGACCAACTCATAACCCTTAGGAACTTGGCTAATAGTATTAATATGTTCATCGGCCAATTTAGGATCTGTGGCTGCTTGGTCATCAACAAGTGAAATCGTGAGTTGTACAGCTATAACTTGACCTTTTGTTGAGGATTGAGAGATGTAATGAAGGTCAAACTCTACAGTTTTGGATTTTCATTGGGCTATGTAGCTACTCTAATAGATATTGGTTTTTATGGATTTGAGCACATTATATTTGCAAATGACATTAACTTGGATTTAAAAGAGGTAGTGTCTCCACTTCTTTAATGAGAAGATTAGTGCTAGACAAGACTTCTTCCCTTTAATGTATCATGGTTCATGGGCAACTAATGCATGGCTAAGATATTATACTGGCATTTCCACTCCATCATCTCATTTTTGATAAAGTAGAAAAGTAATGGATATGTCAGAGATGGCCAAGTAGATGTAAAAAGGTCTACCTTCTTACAAAGGATAAACTATCAATAATTGTGTCAAATCTTGCTTAAGGTTTTCAAATGCCTCTTGGCATTGAGCCATCCACTCATAGTGAATCCTTTTCTTAAGCAAGTGTTGTATGGGATGTAACATATCCATAAGTCTATCGATAAACCTATGAATAAATTGTAATCTACCTTGTAATACCCAAAGCTCCTTAATGTTGGTGGGTGCTACTAATTTGGATATGGCCTTAACCTTATCAGGATTAACATGTATCCCAAAGCCAAGCATCTGCCAGTCTTAACACCAAAGACACACGTCTTGGGATTAAGCCTAAGTTAATATTTGAGACATTGTTTAAGCACATGATTTAGGTCATTAGCATGATCATTAGCCTCTTTAGACTTAACAGCTATGTCATCTACAAATCATTAAGCAAAGCTAACATGTAATCACTAAAGATATAGGTTATGACTCATTGATAGGTTGCTCTTGCATCATTAAAGCCAAAGGGAATCATTATATAGAAAAAGGTCCCCCGAGGGGTCATGAAGATCATGGTAAGTTGGTGCTCTAGGTTAATCCTAATTTGGTTGTATCCCAAGAACCCATCCATAAAGGACAATAAGGCATGCCCAACAATGATATAGATGGGCTTATCAATACTAGGTGATGGAAATTCATCCTTAATAGTTGCTTTACTTAGGTCTTATAAGTTAATGCAAATATGGATACTCCTATTTTTATTAGGGATTATCACTATGTTGGAAACCCATTCTGTATAGTCAACAACCCTAATGAAATCATCTTGATAGACCTTTAAGATCTCATCACAAACTGCCAAGGCCAAATTTGGTCTTATCTTATGTACTTTTTGCTTAATTGGTCTAATGATAGGTTCTAGTATGATGTTATGTTGAACTAAGCATGGGTCTAGGCATGGCATATCTTTGTAGGATGAGGTAAAGGCCTTAATGTTGCCTTGTAGGATCTTGGTGATGCCTTGAACCTATTGAGGTTCTAGTAAGGAAGTTAGTTTAAGGGCTTTCTCCTCATCACTATGTGTCGTGACAAGAACCTCAAATAGAGAGTCTTCGGTTATGTCACCAACCTCTAAGTCAAGGGTTTTGACTAGGTATTCAAACCACTCTAGAGGTTTTTCTATTGAGGCTATGTGGCCGACAAGGCTCTCAAGTTAAGAACTAGGCAGCTAGGATCAATATATTATTCTACATCACTGTGAGGCCTAGTTAGGTTAAAAGGTAGACTAATCAACTCCCAGATACTCATACTTTGATCCTACACATCAACCAAAAGCATATTGAGTGGCACCTAGGTAAAAAAATTAATAGATCATGCTTAAAATACTTGGGACAAAACTCAAATCTTAGTTAAAACATACCCTAAAATCCAAATTTCATTTCAATCACAATTGTACAACATAAACCTTGCATTCAATGTAGACAAAATGAAAAATTTTCAATTTTGAGGCTTTTTGATTAAGTCTTGGGGTTACTCCATTCTTTTCAAGCTAAGCTGCACCCCCCCTNCCCCCCCCCCCCCCCCCCCCCCCCCCCCCCCCCCCCCTCTAGGGGATATGTTAGTGTGGAGGATCCCAGGGGGTTGATTTTTGACAAATTTTGATCAGTTTTAAGCATGCATGTGCATTCCCAAGGTTGCCAAAGCTACTGGACACTGCTCAAGATCAAAAGTTGTTAATTTCAAGGCTTTTAAATATGTTTTTAAGGTTAACGCCTTGTTTCAATGTTGAGGCTCCCCTCCAAGGGGGTATGTTTGCATGGGGGATTCCAAGGGGCTAAATTTTGACAAATTTTGATTAGTTTTGGACATGCAATTGTATTCCTAGGGTTGTTGGTGCTATTGGACACTGCCCAAGATCAAAAGTTGTCAGTTTTAATGATTTTAAGTTAATTTTTGGAGTTAACACCTTGTTCCCATGCTGAGCGGGCCTCCTCCCCCCCCCCNCCCGCCCCCCCCCCCCCCCCCCCCCCCCCCTCCAAGGGGTATGTTAGTGTGGAAGACTCCAAGGAGTAGAAAATTGATAAATTTTCATCAATTTTGGATATGAATGTGCATTCTTAGTGTTGTTGATGTTATTGGCCATTGCCCAAGATTGAAAGTTGGCAGTGTTAAGGATTTTAAATTGGTTTTCAAGGTTACCCCTTGTTTCCATGCTGAACATCCCCCCCTCCAGGGTAGTATGTTAGTGTGGAGGATCCCAAGGGATTGATTTTTGACAAATTTTGATTAGTTTTGAGCATCCATATGCATTCCTTGGGTTGCCAAAGTTGTTGGACACTGCCAAAGATCAAAATTTTTTGATTTTAAGGATTTTAAATATTTTTTAAGGCTATCCCCTTGTTTCCACACTAAGCACCCCCTCTAAGGAGGTATGCCAATGTGGAGGATCCAAAGGGCCTGATTTTTGACAAATTTTGATTAGTTTTGGGCATGCATGTGCATTCCTAGGGTTGCTGATGTTGCTGGACATTACCCAGGATCAAAAGTTATGAATTTTAAGGTTTGTAAATTAGCTTTAAAGTTTACCCTCTTGTTTCCACATTGAGCACCCCCTCTAGGAGGGTATGTTAGCATGGAGGATCCTAATGGGCTGATTTTTGACAAATTTTAATCAGTTTTTGGCATGCATGTGCATTCTTGAGGTTGCCAATGTTGCTAGGCATCACCCAATGCTAACACTTGTTAATTTTGTGGCTTTTTGATTAATTTTTGGGGTTACCCCTTTATTTTCACACTAAGCCCCCCCTCTCTAAGGGGGTATGTTAATGTGGAGGATCCCAAGGGGCTGATTTTTAACAAATTTTGATTAGTTTTGGAAATGCATGTGCATTCTTGGGGTTGTTGGTGCTACCAAACATTACCCAAGATTAAAACTTATTAGTTTTGAGGATTTTAAGTTAGTTTTGGGGTTGTCCCATTTTTTCCACATTGAACACCTCCTCTAGGGGATATGTTAACATGGAGGATCCCAAGGGGTTGATTTTTGATAAATTTTGATTAGTTTTGGGCATGCATGTACATTCTTGAGGTTGCCAGTGATACTAGACACGACCTAAGATAAAAAAATTGTTAGTTTTAAGGCTTTTAAGTTAATTTTTAGAGTTACCTCCCTTGTTTTCACATTGAGCCTACCCTCTAGTAGGGTATGTCAGCATGAAGGGTTTTAAGGGGTTGAGTTTTAAAAATTTTTGATCAATTTTGGACATACATGTGCATTCCTAGGGTTGCTAGTGTTACCAAACATTACCTAAGATCAAAAGTTGTTAATTTTAAAGTTTTTAATTTAATTGTTAGGATTAGTCCCTTTTTTCCATGTTGAGCCCTCTCTAGGGGGGTTTGTCAATGTGGAAGACTCCAAGGGATTGAAAATGGATAAATTTTGATCAATTTTGGGCATGCATGTGCATTCCTAGGGTTGCTAATGTTGCTGGTCACTACCCAAGATCAAAAGTTGTTAATTTTAAGGTTTTTAAATTTGTTTTAAAGGTTACCCCTTTGTTTCTACGCTAAGCCCCGTTCTAGTAGGGTATGTCAACAGGAAGGATCCCAAGGGGTTGATTTTTGACAAATTTTAATCAGTTTTGGGCATGCATGTGCATTCTTGGGATTTCTAGAGTTCTTGGGCATCACCCAAGATCAAAATTTATCAGTTTTAAGTCTTTTAAATTAATTTTAAGGTTACCCCCTTGCTTTCATGTTGGGTCTCCCTCCAGGGATGGTAAGAACCAAGGGGATGAGAACCAAAGGGGATTATTGACTACCAAAGGACATGGAGGAGTAGCAAAGCTCTCAATGCAAGAACTATGGTCACTAGAGATTAGGGAAGAAGATTTATATGTTATACCCCCTTAAATACCAATGTTGGCCCCACACTGAATGGCATGGAGGGGGGATTCACCAACATGGAATATGATACAAGGTTTCAAGTTGGCTTATTTGAATGCAAGAGATAGGTTATTCGAGGCTGTATAAGAGTATAAAGGTCAAACATGGTAACTAGATGGTTAATTTATGGAATTTTATGTCACTTCGCATCCATCCATGCTAGGATCAAGGTGCTTAGCACAAATGAGGCCTCTCCAATGTGGAACCACCACATTGAAAGGTTTTGACCACTTTTAACTAGGTTTTCCAAGGTTTAGGAGTGGTTGGAAGTGATTGGATAGGCTCTTAGTTATGTGGGATCCTTTTGGAGGTTAGATTTGGGTATGATGTGTAGTGGAGGATATGAATGGGGGTTAACCCCCCTTTGTTCCATACTAAACTCCACTAGTCCCCATCCTAAGGGGGCTGAGCCAAGGGGTACACCCAAGGTGACTATTTGTAGCAAAGTTTGACCCCCTTTTAGAGCCTAGGGTTGAATAATGCAAGTTGTAACTACTAAAAATGGCATGAAAGTTAGCTTTTTATGGTTTTGAGGGGTGGAAGGCATGCATCCACGTTGAGTATGATACCCCCCATGTGGATGCATGGGGGTTCAGGCTTGGATATGTTTCTATGTATTAAAGGGGTCAAAACCCTAATGTTGACATAGTTACTAATCCAAAAAGTAGCATGTGTGAGGGTAAAGGGTGGGATCCATGGTTTTACAAATTTTAAAAATAAAAAAAAAATAAATTAAGAAAAAATAAAGGTAGTTGCTATTACCCCCTCCCCCGCCACCCCCCACCCCCTTTACTCCCAGCGTGGAGGATACTTCCCTCCCTTAGACTTTAGTGTATGTGAAGTTGCCATACATAGAATTAGCAAGTAGGGGTTTGGGGTGGAAACATTTGGTTTTATGAACTTTTAATGCCAAAACTTGTACAAACTTATCATAGACCACCATTCTATCAATCAATGCAGTGGAGGAGAGCCTTGGCATCCATTACTATAGCTGATCTTGTGGAATCTTAGCATTGAAGCTTCTCCTCCCTCTCTTGGCCAATGTTGAGGCTTTTCCCTCTTTAGATTTCAAGCCTTCTTCCAACGTTGAGCATTCATCATGAAGAAAAATAGTAAGATTCCTTACATCTAAGCATCTGATGAGGCTAGAAAAATAATATCTAGCTTTCCTAAGGTAGTTTCCATCCAAGGGACCTCCTCATTAGTTCCAAGGTAGGCCATTCTTTGCCTTTTTCATAGTGTTCTAACCATTTTTCTTATTTTTTCTAGGTAATAATAGGTCTTTCTTTTCAAATCTAGTCAAAAGGAGTCAATAAAATTGAATTCTAGAAAAATCCAACATTATGTTTTGGCAGTTTTCATGTGGATCTATGGTTATTTTGCTATTTTCACCTTGGTAAATAAGACTTTTGAAATTAGGCTTGCTTTTTCAAGTGCTTTTTCTAAAAGTCTCATGTTGAGACCTTTTTTCTTAGATCTAGGGCTAGGGATTAATTAAAATTAAATTCTAATGGCATCCTACCCCCTTATCTTCATGTGTTTTGTGATGGTTTGATGTTGGGTTGGCTATTTTGGTTATATTCTATGGCTACATAATGTCAAATTTATGTTTGTTTTTGATGATTTTTTCTTCAAAAAGTAAGTTATGTTGTGATGGGACACAATATCTCATGGGCCGCGATATCGTGTATACAATATTGCAGTCCACCGCAATGTCTATAAATAAGAAGTGGCTCTCCCTTTTTTCATCATCTAGGTTATATTGTAGCGAAACTTTGGCAGTTTGATCCCTCCAGAGATAGATTATTTTCCAGTTTCTGCCCACAGTGTGGTGAATGTAATTGTACGGCATCCTTTATTCGAGTGTGACATACTTGGACATGCACATGACCGGCAATAAAGATCGAGATTACTTCATCATTACATCATTTACTTTGTTTATTTATTTAATTGTTATTTACTACTTTCCTAATTAGTCTCTCTCTCATCCTTATCTCCTAGCAACGTGGAATGAGTACGACTTGATTACGAGTATTTAAGTGTGACTACTTGATAACCCAGTGGCGTACCTAGGATCTGTGCTTGGCAATCCCAGTGGTAGTCATGCATGAAGTCCAAGATGTGTACGGATGATCAAGGAATGGATGCTCATTGCACTTAGGATAGATTAGATTCTTTTACCCTTTCTCTCTTAGCTTAGATAATATTACTTTCCATTGCCCTCAGGAGTAGCATCAAATTAGGAACACATCATACACCTCACTCTAGACTAAACCATACGTGACAAATATAATACTAGTCCAGGTGGGAAGACAACAAACTATGACCCAAGGCTAACTGTCTAGGTGCCACAACTAGTCTATCTACAGAGTTTGACCGGATCACGCGTGAGAATGCTTGTATTCATATGGTTGAGTGTAGGGGTACCTCACCACTCATCATTGGTGTCGTTGCCAAGGATAGTGCTAGTTATCTAGATTAGTTATATTATATAAGGTCGCTATAAAGGACTTAATGATATATCTTTTAGAAAGAAATAATTATTAAAAAAAGTCACATAAATTCACACACAAAAATGCCTCTCCTACAAGATTACAACAATGCCACACTTAGTGAAGAAGTTCATTGGAGAACCAACAAACTATATGACAATGAAGATTTGAGTATGCAACCCAAGGTGGGGGTTTCCTATAAACATGAAAGAAAACAACATCATCCCAATTCCCAAAAGCATAACCTACCTAATGACGATGAACCCCCACTGGCCACTACAAGCTTAACGCAAATACAAGAGGCCGTTCGAATCTCACGTAGGCATCGTAAAGAGAGCCGTCTACCCAGGATCGATTTAAATAACTTTCCTACTGTTTCAGGAGGCTATGACTTAGATCCACATCAACATTTACTAGCCTTCTACGATGCCTACACATGGAACAACATTGATAATGGTTGGAAAAAACTTAAGCTCTTTCCTATGACACTCGTTGACCAAGAAAAAGTATGGTATAGATCGTTAAAAACAAATTCAATACGACGTTGATCAACAATGGTAGAAGTCTTTAACGAAAAATATCAAACCTACACAAAAGTGTTAGCCTTGAGGAAACAAATCCAAGAGTGGAAATAAGCACAACATGAACCCTTGGACATGGCCTTAGAAAGATATTATGCGTTGTTAAACAACTATCCAGGCCATGGGTTTTCTGAGGAAAGGCTAATGTACCATATCATTGATGGGCTACATAATGAAACAAGAGAGACCTTAGGAATGTATGCCCAGGGTCAACTATATGAACTACGAACCCATCAAGTCCAAGAGCTTATTAAGCGGGTAGCAAAAGAAGAAGGAGATATGGCTAGATGGGAGAGTGTTGAAAAACATCAACGGGACCAAAATCTCAACTTAACAAAGGTCCATGATCATAAAAATGATAAATCAACCAATCACAAGTAGAAAACATCATCTTTGCCAATACAACAAACATTAGAAGAAGCTGAGGCAAAGATCAATAAGATGTTGGAATGCATGTATCAAAAGTATGAAGAATTCATCAACATCAGTAGAGATAGAGTTCTGACAACCCAAGAAGTAGGACAAAATAGTAGACAATCAGAAAGAAGGGATAAGGAAAATAAGAGCTCAACTGCCAATCATACGTATGAATGCAGCATATGCCTATATGATCACCCCAAGGGCCAATGCCCAATACTGTTACATTTACATGAGCATTGGAGAAACACGTTACATCCAAAGTTTGTACAGAGATACTGTGTTCGATCATAGTGGCAACAATCCCAGTCATGGGGGAGACCACCCTTAGACTGGAGACACCCTTCATATCATCTGAACCCAAATGCCTATCTTGTTCAAAATCCTATTTCTCCAACTAGGCCAACATACTCTATCTCACCACATTACTATTCTCCACAATACTACCAACCCATGCCTCCAACACAACCACCACCTTGTGCACCTTATACGCCTTCTAACTTTCAACATTCTCATCCTTTCCCTCCTTCTACAGTGCCACCAACTGGTCCTAAGGCATCTGCACCACCAAAACACCCCATGAACACCACTTGTGCTACTACTACTAACAACAGTGAAAAGCCTCCTCAACATCAAAAGCGTCCTTTCTTTAAACACGGCCGTAAGAAGGGACAACATAATTTTGAGGCCACTACATCTTCCAACCTAGCACAAGTTCCACACTGTGGTGCACCCTTA
>MNCI01035006.1:409440-462092 GCA_015680685.1 Gnetum montanum | reverse complement strand
AGTTCCAATACTTCCAACATGCAAGGATCCTTAACCTTCATTTATTAATCCTTTCCATGCTCAACTGTTTAGTTATGGGGGATATCCCCCATTCTAAATAAAAAGTAGGATTAATAAATATTTTTCATTTTCTTTAATTTTACAACTTTTTTTTTCAGTTTTTCATTTTTCAACTTTTTGTTTTATCTTTTTATCTTTTTGTATTTTTGTCCTTTTACATTTTTGTAAGTAATCTCGTCTATGAATAAAACACTCATGTGGATCATTGGTTGGGGTGTGTTTTATGTTGTCGTGTCTCGAGTGATCAATTATTTGGAATAGTGAGCCCATTACACCCACTCATCCATTCTACAAATAAGAGGTTCTGTTCAAGGGTACAGTGATATTCTTGAAATTCTTAAAAACTTAAAATTAATTTTGTGTTCATTGTACCCAGAATGAAGAAGGATGGACCAAGAGGGAATGATTAGGGTGTGACATCAAGGGGACTTATGTATTCTTTTTGGTAATGTTTATGGGAGTTATCATGCAACGTGGTTGTATTAAGATCCTTGTAGATCTAATGAAAAATGGGAGTAAGAGAAATCAAAAGGGTACTCAAAAATCAAACTTTGTTCTAGGGGGTCCCACTAGAAAGACATGAACCCATGCCTAAAGGTTGGCGGCCTCTTTAGATTTACTATTCAAAAAGAGAGGAAACTGAAAAGAAAAAGGTGCCACAAAATAAAAGTCACTCCTCCCTTGCATAAAACGCTAAGTGATCGTACGCCTTGTTATTATGGTACTCTCATAGTCGCTTGTCATGGGATGAAACAATGCGATGTCACTAATTAGAGGAATGGACTTGATCCTGATCTTGGAATGATGGGTTAATGACACATTAATCATGCTTACATGTAGGATTCATTATGTCCTTGTCAGTTACCTCATGTCCCAATCTCTATGATCCCTTTCTATACTTCATCTCATCTCATTGTTCGTGTAATTATAGCTCATGTCGTGTGTAACATAGAATTCTTACCTCATTCCGGTGATAATTACATGTGTGTGTTTTGTGGAGTTAGTGTGGATTACATTTAACCCTTCTAGTGGCCACGGACACTTTAAGTGTGGTTACACAAGGGCATTATAGGTTGGAACCTACTTTGGGGAGGATCCACTTGTGTAATCTTTTGTAATATTCACTTATGACATAGCTCACACACCATTTCTTACCCTCAGCATAATTTTCATAAAATTCTTTTCCTACTATTACCCCTCTAAATTTTAACGTTCCAATGTACCATTACATACCTTTTTTCTTATTACCCAAGGTTTTATTGATAAAACCCACACCATCATCATTCATGGTGCCTTTTGAATTAATGAAATTACCCTAGAACATCTTGGTCATATTCAATGTCCTTAATTTCCACAGTTAATTTCAAGAAAATCATTTAAAAAGTTAGTATTTTCATGGTGTCTCACATCACTAGGGACGAGATATCACATACACAATATTGCGTCCCACGTGATATCGCATACGCGATGTATCGTACGTGATATCGCGTCCCCGCCGCCTATAAATAGGTCACCCCCTACAACACTTAGGGTCATTTTGTCATTCACATGGGGGGAGCTTTTGCAATTTTTCTCTACAGCTTGTGATTGAGTGACCCTTGCTTTTTTCCTCATATCTCGCTCACTGCTGCTCCGATTTTAATTCCGTTTGAACTTGCTTGAACCCGGAGTGTTCAGCTTAGTCATGGGGGAGGGACACTTGCCGAAAAGTGCCTAACTTTTTTGAAATTTATCATTTTCCAAAGGACATCAGCTAGGGTAATTAACTCTAACACTTATAATAATTGTGCCTAAAAATCATTTAACCCTTAGGTATACCGAGAGACTAAAATGGAAACCACCTAAGTCATAGGACTCATTATTACAAAATTTTAGGCACTATCACAAGTGATAACATAAGAACATTAATTAAGGTAAGCAATAAGGTATAACTTAACTTCAAAAATGACCTTACTAAAACTTGGCCTATGTGATTGCAGATGGCCCCAAAACATGGACAACAGAAAGGTCCTACCCAAGGTGGAAGCAAAAGAGCTCAGAGAGGTAGAAGACAAGGTCCTACTAGACAACATGTAGAATAGGAGGAGTAATCATTCAGTATTCATCAAGATGAACCTCCTACCGGACAGTCTGGACAGGTAGAAAGAGGAGATGCTTCAATGCCTAAACCGGGACAACAACCCACATTGCCCCAAGATTGTGTTTAGGCTATCCATGAGAAGTCCACATTAGCTACAATGATTTTGGAATTGAACTTTGAATCATTCGCAGAGTTCGCTCCTGAGGTCGTTAGGGATCACCTCAAGGAGTCTCCCTTTTGGCCTATCCTCTTCAAAAGTAGTACCTGGTACTTAGGAGAGACGTACCAATTTTGGCACAATAGGGAGAAAGGAACCACTGTTAACATTTGTGGTGTGAAAGTTGACTTCTCTGCGCAGGAAATTTTAGAAGTGTTAAACCTTTTGAATACAGGGCCCTGGGTTGCTTGGTTGTCCACTCATTCAAACACTGATGTGCAAAAGGAGTGGTTAGAGAAGTCTTATTTTTAAGAATAAAGAATTTGGTGAATTAATAATGGAGGAGAGAGTTTACTTCAAAATCAGAACATATCACCTCTTCCCCACAAAGGGCCTCAAAAGAATATCAACGTATGCGGTTAGAGGATGTGTAGTGTTGTTGGGAAAGGTTAACGCTAACCTTCCCCATCTATATTTGACAGAGATCCTAAGGTGGTTCAAGGAATGAAAGATAGGGAAGATGGTGTTACCTTTCCCTTGTCTCATCAGAAAGCTTTGCCAATGTGCTGGTATTCAGGGATACACCAATGATGTCATCCGAAAAGCCCAAACTGCTTCATACGCTGAATTGCTAAAGGTGCCAGCTCCAAGAAAAAGCATTGGTGAAGAGTTAGGACCAGAATAAGAAGAAGAATAGGTGGTTGGACCCAGTCAACCTCCAGCCACAGCTCCCAACCAACAAAAAGAAGCAGGACCTAGCACAGGCCAGGATCAACTACCACTGCCATAAGACTATAGACCGTTGATGAGATGGTTAGTTGGGGAAGTCGTGATGACGCAAACCTCTTCCGCATCATCGATGATGCTAGGCAGCCTACTATTTCATTGGATCTTACAAGGGGTGAAGTCTCTATTTAAAGAGGAACAGGAAAAGTAGATGGTCACAACAGATCTCAGGAAATGCGGCATCTTTCCAAGTCTAGTTAGAGACTGGTGAAGGGGCCACCGTGGTGGTCATGCAACATCAGAATGCCACAGGAGCTGCAGATGTGGTCACAGGCCACATCAAAGAATCTTTCAATGTACCTATTGTGCCATCGATAGATCTTATAGGAGCACGGGATGCTCAAACTCTGGTTGAAACCTCAATGACTCTTGCAAAACATGAGGATGTGCTTGATAGATTGCTTCAAATAGGACAAGTAATGATGTCTCTGCTTGACATCTCTCATGATGTAATAGCAATCCAGTTAGACCTCATTTCCACAAAGGGGAAGTTGGTCTTAACAGAAGTAAGGGCAAAGCATGCTAAAGCTAAAGTGCAAAAATTACAAGAGCAGCTTGTGACCTTACGAGTAGCACAGTAGGACCCTCTGCAATTTGTTTCCGTAGACTAGCTAGGAAAATTTAGAACTGAGCTGCTAACAAAGTTAATTACAAAGAATAAAAAGGTGACGAAAGAAAAGGAGACAACTGTTCGGGATTCCTCCGCAGCACAGGCGCAAACCCATGCACATCTTAAGGCACTCAAGGCCTTATAGGAAGAAAATAAACATCTTGCGACTGAAAACCTTCGGTTGACCACTATAGACAAGAAAAAGAATGTTCTTGATGAGCACTTTCATCAATTACGAGAATAATTTATCCAAGTCAACCGAGACGTAAGCCGTTTAGCCAGAGGAAATCAAACCCTCTCGATGGAGGAGGTACGTGCCATTCATCAAAAGTTGGTGATTGAGATAAGCACGTGGCAGAATGGGGCTAAATGACATGAAAAGCTGAAGGACCACTTTTGGGATTAGGTGGGGATGTACAAAAAAATCCTAGAGAAGGAGATCCATATGGCCAAGGCCCAAATCAACACTATCAGTGCTCAACACATTGATTGGCAGGCCATATTGGACACATATGCCTTCGCCCACCATGCGGAAGTTAAGAATTAGGACCTGCAGATCCAGGACTTGACAGAGTACATGGAGTTTGCAAACCTAACATATGCCAACCTTGCCATGTTAACAGCAGGGCACCAGAGGTTAGAGCTCGAGCAAGAAATAGCAACCACCCACATCAAATACAAAGTAGAATTTGCAGAACGTAAGAAGCTATTGGAAAACTTGGATGTTGCAAAGTTTGAACTTGAGGTGGTGAAAGCTAGCTACCAAGGATAGAAGGATCTCACAACTGACTTGGCTCAATGGATAATAGATCTTCATGAATACAAGAACAAAGCCAGAGCCTATGAGGAGGAATGACGGGTGTTCGCGGCTTGGTACGTCAAGGCTAACCAAATGTTCCTGCAACTACCCTGTCCGTGGGAGGTGCCGACTTCATCAAACATTGGAACACTAGCATGGATGGCACAAGACCCTCATACTAAAGAGGAGAAGCTCTAGGCCATACTTCAATGCCATCAAACCTCAAAACCTGGAGCACAAGACAAAGGGAAGACACCAATGGAGGAGCCACTGCCACCAGGAACTACATGAGTTCCAAATTTTTGTAGTTGTAGCATATTTTATGTGTTGTGTTTTCTTCCCACAATGCAACATCATCCCATTTCTTTTTCCATTTAATAATCCCATACCTATCCACTGTGTAATCACTATAACTCGAGGATGAGTTTTTATTCAGTCGTGGGGGTATGATGGGCTGTGATATCGCAGTCTACCACAATGTCTATAAATAAGAAGCGGCTCTCCCTTGTTTCATCATCTAGGTTAGACTGTAGCAAAACTCTGGTAGTTTGATCCCTCCAGAGATAGATTATTTTCCAGTGTCTGCCTACAGTGTGGTGAATGTAATTGTACGGAATCCTTTATTCGAGTGTGACGTACTTGGACACACACATGACCGGCAATAAAGATTGAGATTACTTCATCATTGCAGCATTCAATTTATTTATTTATTTAATTAATTATTATTTATTGCTCTCCTAATTAGTCTCTCTCTCACCCTTATCTCCTAGCAATGCGAAATGAGTACAACTTGATTATGAGCATTTAAGTGTGACTACTTGGTAACCCAGTGGCGTACCTAGGATCTACGCTTGGANATTTAAGTGTGACTACTTGGTAACCCAGTGGTGTACCTAGGATCTATGCTTGGCAATCCTAGTGGTAGTCATGCACAAAGTCCAAGATGTGTACGGATGATCAAGGAATGGATGCTCATCGCACTTAGCCTAGATTAGATTCTTTTACCCTTTCCCTCTTAGCTTAGATAATATTACTTTCCATTGCCCTTAGGAGTAGCATTAGATTAGGAACACATCATACACCTCACTCTGGACTAAACCATACATGAAAAATATAATACTAGTGTAGATGGGAAGATAACAACCTACGAACCAAGGCTAACTGTCTAGGTGCCACAACTAGTCCGTCTATGGAGTTCGACCAGATCACGCGTGAGAACACTCATATTCATATGGTTGAGTGTAGGGGTACCTCGCCACTCATCATGTTGTGTATTTTTTTATTAGAAAAATGGCTTAATTTTTACAAAATTTAATATTTTGGGTTTTTAGTATTGTGTTTAAGTTTTGTAATTGTTATGATCTTGTTTAATTTGGAGTTATATTGATAAAGTTATGGCTATTTTAGTTTGGTTGTGTAATTAGGAGTTTGTGCCATTTTTCATATTTTCATCAACATTAATGATTTTTTTTTTTTTGAAAAATCAACTAGGATTTTGAATTTGTATTGAGTATTGGTGCATGGTAATTAATTCAAGCTTTCAAAAGGTAGTAGAATCAATTTTTTTGGACCCTGAATGATATTTTTTGTGAATTTGTTTCTAACCTTGCAACAATGAGGGTTAATGGTGATGACTCTATTTTTGCTATTTCTTGTTATGTTTTATGTAAGTATGGTTACATGTTTTTTGGTTGCAATTGTCATGGATAGAAAGCTCATAATTTTTAGGGTTTCTTCCATGGTGGAATCACTGAAATTGAGGCTAAGATGAATTTTTTATGAATTTTATAGTGAGGCTATGTTAATTGGTCTAAATTTGGTTGTAGCACTTTACCCCTTTGAGGATTGATTTGGTTATCATAATTAGAAATGTCAACCCCCATGCTCTTTGGGATTTTCTTTTGTAAATTATGTTGTAAATTTTTTTTGTGTGTTTTTTAAAGAAAAAAAAAGCTTTTTACTATTTTTAGTAAGTTTTTTTTATTTGTTTCTATTATAGCCACTTTTTCTATGTTTTGATGCTTTCTCTAAATTCATGTTTTGAGATAAGGCATAATTTTGGTTATGATGTTTTGGTTATAATGGTTTTGGCTATGATATCAAGTCTAAGAGAGGTTGTAATAATATATTCATTTTTTGTGAATTTTCTTAAGCAAATTTGGACCAACACCTTAGAGCTTTTTATGAAAGCTAATTTCACCCCAACTAGGATGTGTAAAATTTGTTAAGAAATTCTAAGTGTTGAAATGTTGTGTTAATGTTGTTATTTTTTGTTTTTTCCACCTTGCGGATCCTACTCAAGCTAGTGCTCATTGTGTTTGAGTTGGTCAGCATTCTCTACTATCTCAGTCAACCTATAGACCATACTCCTCTTCCTGACTTGGCATTAAAGAAGATGTTTTGCCTAGGGAAAAGGGATTTCCTTACCTATCTTCTTTAGCACTTTAGTGTGATGATGTGGTCACACCTATTTGAGGAGGTGGCCACAATCATCATGGAGAATTTACTACGCAAGTTTGCACACCTAATTGCTTAGTTTATAACCAATGGATTGAAGACACTGGTAGCAGGAGAATTGGTGGATTTCATTAGTCCTGCTACAACATGATACAACATGATACAACATGCCAGAGTATGACATGCCAGAGTACAGCATGCTAGAGTACTCTTTCAAATATCTAGAACATGCCAGAGTATTCATGATACAACATGAATAATACTTTGATGGTGGTGCAAAGAGTCCACTTACTCCAAAATCCTCTAGAACCTATGTACTAATTACATGGGTAAGCATGATTGTTATAGGTTTTAATATTTTGGTTTTATCTCATTTAGTCTCTCTTTTCTAACTTCTTGGTTTCACACATATCTTGTAGGTATAAGGTCAATGATCAAACCTTGGCAATAGCCCATACTACATTGAATGAATTCACCAAGGGCCACAGGATTAGATATGCTATTTTTAAATAGCTAAGAGGGGAGTTTGATAAATACCTAACTAGATTTGACCCTATTTACAAGAAGTGTGTGGTTGCCAAAATAGCACATAGTTGGTGGGTAGCCCCTAAGGATATCAAAGATATGGGTATTACTGCAAGGACATCCACACAAGCTTCTCCAAGTAAGAAGAAGAAGAGTGAGAAATCAAGTACATTGTTATGCTAAAGGTCTTATCGTTACTTAGGCTTTAATTAATTTTTATGACCAAAACATAATTGTATTGATGCTAAACACTTGTCTTTTGCTTATAGGACCTTCCACTCTCGTAGATGTTATCATACTCCTCACCAAATGTTTTGTAGATAATCTCATGCTAAAGTTTAGATAGATGGGACTAGCATAGGAATGGTTAATGGAAAATGCATCTAAAGACATTCAAGCAAACATTACTCATGTGGGTTTGGTTGAAATCTTTATGGAACCTAATCTTGTCATCCCTTATGTAGAGATGTTGAACATCATTAACTCTTTTAATGAAAAAGCTAATGTGTTTTGCACCATAGTACGAGGCCAATCTATTACTATTGCCATTAGTGCAACCACCTTCCATGACCTAATTGGTGTTCCCATTGATGGGATAACAGTTTCAACTAAACAAATAAAAGAGGTAGGAAACCATGCAGAGGTTGAGAAATGGCTTAGTGCTACCAAGGGCCACTCCAATCTTGCTTGTAGTAGCTTTATGAACCCTAACATAAAAGAGTCTTATCCCTTGTTCAGATCTAGGGTATTTCCTAAATTTTTGTCACTAAAGAAGGTGATTGGTGTTGTAGAGGGATGGACCTTTAAGATAGTTATGACAAAGGGGAATTATTTTAACTAGGCTATTTCCTTAGCTGTGAGCATCAAAGAGGAAATCCTCAAAATTTTCATAGACTCTTCCATAATAGGCCACATGCACCATGCATTTTTTACAGGCTATTTGAAGAGGTTTGCAAAATTTTTGGTGGTGAATATAGGTGGATCATGGATGTGCTAGGACCCACAACAACTCTCCAAGCATTACATAAAGCATCATTATCCTACCTTGAGGGCCCAGAACCCACTAGAGGATATGGAAGATTTACTATATGTGACCACCAAGTATCTTGATGTCAATTGGTGTGAATCCCCTGATAACATGGGGGAGGTACCTGTTACATTTCTAGCAAACATTAAGAGGACCCAATGGTTATGTGGCAAAGCCACTAGAGTATCTAGGGCTAGCATAAGGAGGATTGCAAAAGAAGCACTACCAACAGTAGGGCCATCCTCTAAGCAAAAGATTATTTTCAAGATCCCATGCTTGGACCAAGTAATCATAGGTACTCTTCAACTATGTTTGGTTTTCTTTTGGCTATCTTTTGGGCTATTTTTTTTGTTCCATGGCTATTCATGCTAACTTATCTAATGGTTTATGGTTATAGATTAATAACGAAATTTGGTAGCCTATGTTACTACTGTAGAAAAACAGCAAAGGCAAGTAGAGGAGGCACACAGGCATGTTAAGGAGGAAGAGTAGAGATGTAGGGCTATGGTAGAAGAAGAACAAAGGTGTGCAAATAAGGCACTATTTCAACAAGATATGGGAGATCTTGACATCTTATTTGGTGGATCATTGCCCAAGAAGTCTCCAATCGAGAATGAAGTGGAGAGAATAGTTATGTGTATGCTCTACTTATTATTGCCTATATTTTTATGTTTGGTTTTAGAGTCCTTACTTATCCAACAATTGTTATGCTTATCATAGTTCCTGAGATAGTAGCAAAGGTTCCTATACCTGAGTTTTACTTGAAACCATGGGTAGAGGTCTTAGATAGGATAGAATTCATGCATGGGACAACAATGAACATCATTGGTCAGTTGCAATAGGTTGCATCCAAAATCAGTAAGAATTATGTTTTACTATGGCTTAGTCATTTTTGCTA
The DNA here is from genome assembly GCA_015680685.1 of Gnetum montanum. Taxonomy (NCBI): domain Eukaryota; kingdom Viridiplantae; phylum Streptophyta; class Gnetopsida; order Gnetales; family Gnetaceae; genus Gnetum; species Gnetum montanum. The sequence goes on along the minus strand of MNCI01035006.1, from coordinate 452,693 downwards.
TGAGATGTATTTTATGCTATAACTATATTGTATATTAAGTTTATGGTTATTATTTTTTTTCTTTTAGTGCCATCAGTCAAATGGGACCTGATCCAAGACATGGAGTTTGACTCCTTGCCTAAACTTCCTTCTAACAACACACATGTCCTCTTAAAGCTTTACAAAATTTCCATTGATCTAGCAGTTTCATGTGCCAAAGCTTCATGGGAGATTAAAAGGTCTAACAAATCCCTATGGGAGCAAGTTATGGCCTTGAAGGAGGAAACTAAGAGGAAAGCTGAGAGGATTTAGGATCTCCAGGAGCGTAAGGCTTTCATAAATGCCCAAGTAGAGAACTCAAGGGCCTTATGGACAAAAGAGATCATGTGGGTCTTCTACTAGTGTAGTATCCATGATAAGATTACTCTTTCTCAAGAGTTGCATTGGCAACAAATTTTGATGGACTTGATCTCTCAAAAGACATATGATTGGAAAGATTATTATGCTTGGGTCTTGAAGTGGGGTAAGATCCAAAGGGATCATAAGCACAAGTACAAGGTCGATCAAGATGCCTATTTGAAATGGTTGAAGAAGGGGACATCTGAGTAGCAAAAGAGAGAGATATTTATTCAAGGCATTTAGGTTGAGAGTGTTTTCAACCTCTTTAAAAGCACTCTAACAGTGGCTAAGTCTCCTATGCCAAAACTAACCATAGTTGCAGATGAGGTTACTATGACTACAATCTCATGGGAGCCATAATCATGGATAGGTGTGGATAGAACCAACATCCTTTATATTTTTTCATTTTTTAAGCTTTATTTTTTTATGTATTTTGTTCTGCCAAGTTCATGATACGATTTTGGTTATTATGGTCACTAACTGGTTGTGTATTGCTATCTTATAGGTATTTTATGATGTTGGTGTCCCTAGTGGTGTAGGCGATGATGATGATGATGCACCACCACCTCCTCCTTCAAATTCCCCCTTGGAACCATCAAATGCATGATGTGATAGTCTTTGTTGTTTGTTTCATTTTATCCTTGACATTGTATGGCTTATGTTGGCCAATACTTGAGTTGTAAACATTTTATCATTTATGATTAATAGTTTTAACATTTATTCCACACAATGTGGCCATGGCTATATTATTTTATTTTAATATTTTTTAAATTTTAAATTTAGTTTTGGTTTGGCTATATACGTTGTTGATTACTTTATCATTTTAAGGTTCTAAGGTTACAAGTGTTGAAAATGTCTATGTGCAACGTGGCTATGTTGGTTATGTCGACAACTATAAGATTATGAATAGGCAAAGGTTACTTGCCATTTTTTTAAAAGAAAAGACATGATAGGCTATACACGTATCACTAGTTTAAGGAAATGGTGAGCCGCAATGCTAATTTAGAGTCTTAATAGATTGTAATGCTAGTTTAGAGTCTTAGTGGACTACGATGTCAGTTTAAGGCCTCAACAAGCCATAATGCTAGTTTTAGGCCTTAGTAGGCATGGGTTTGTCAGTTCTAGGCCATAGTAAGCCTTATGGTTTTATATTTTTTTGGTAAAAATTTTTATTTTTTCCAAATTTTTATGGCTTTTTCCAACTTTACAACTTTTTTGTAAGGATTTTTATTTTTATCATGTATAAAAGTAATAGAAAAGAAAGGTTGTAATACATAAGTAAAAAATAAATGAAAGTATAAATCTAGGCTGCCTGCATGAAGAGTAGGATAAAATGCATAAACAAACATAACAAATTAGCAAAGAGAGGCTAAGCTACATGGCTACTGGCTATATGGTTATAGGGACATGGTGTGGAAGGGTTAGGGGGTACTTCACTTGTGTAGACTCTTCATAATTTTTGAAATATTAGGGAATGAGTAAGGTCTACTCTACACAAGTTTGTATTCTNTTGTGTAGACTCTTCATAATTTTTGAAAGATTAGGGAATGAGTAAGGTCTACTCTACACAAGTTTGTATTCGCCATTTCCTTCACTAATGATGTTAAATGGGAGTTCATCCCATGATTCATCTTGCTGCCCATCATTGTCATTTTTAGTTTTTTTTCTCTCTCTTAGATTGTTGGATCTCATGACTAGGAGTTCCTTTTTGAAACTCCACTTCAAACCCTTGCTCTAAGTCCATGTTATTAATAGCCAAGGTCATTACATCATCACCATGAATGATGATCTCTTTGTGGATGGGAGAGGACATAGGTTATAACTAAGCTAACTAAGGTCTTCTTAGGATAAGGTTAAACCTAGGCATATCCTCCACCACCAAGAAATTTGTAGTCATGGGAAATTAGTCCCTTACCATAAAATCTAAGGGGATGGACCCCTTGAAAGTAACCCTTGATCCATTGAAAGACTTGAGAGCAACTATTGATGTTTGTTGTATTTTCTTTGTCAAGTCTAATCATTCAACGATGGTACATTGATGAAATTAGTAGCTACATCATCATCTACATGCACTCGATGCACCTTAAACTACCCTATACATATGGTTATGAATAGAGGAGCCCTAGTAAATTTTCCATTCTGGGGATTAACCTTAATTTCACCATCATAAAATGTTAGGGATATTGGCTTTCCTTCCCTAGGTGTGGGAGGAATCATTACTACATGGATGGATTCCTCACTAGTGGGTATATACTCACTGATAAGGATAGAAGTTAGCATTTTGAATAATGCCTCACAATGTATGGTATAAGTCATGATCAAGTCATACAAACTCAAAGTAATGTTCTTTTCCTTAAGAGATTGTCTAACCTAATTTTTCGCACTGAGAAAGGCCTTCTTGTTGGCTGCAGTCTTTTCACCTTGATTGTGCTTCACTTAACTTCCTCCCTACACCCCAAAATATGTACTTTGGTCCTCAATTGTGATTATTATGGCTTCTCCTCATTCTTTTAACCATGATATTTGGAATTCTTTTGTAGTTTGTTGTTTGGAGTGGGTTGAGTAGAGGAGGTCATGGGTATAGCTGATATGGGAGTGGGATTTGGTAGACCCATCTCCTTCCATGCCCCCATCTACTTGTCACTCTTATTGTTGGGCTTTTACTTTATTATCTTCTTTTGCTTATTTGGAGCCCTTTGGTTGTTAGTTGTTGGTTGTGAGGAAATGCAATAACATTAGCCACCATTGGAGGTCTTTGGGTGGTTTTATTAGTTTATGAGGATATGCCTAGTTGGGCTATGGTGGGTTGGGGCACCTTGATGATAAATGGTTCCCTAGGAGGCACTTGTCATGACACCCTTATGAAAAAAGGGGATCTTGACCTACTGGGAGTTAAATAAGCCCTTTCACCATAAGGGGGTACATGAATCACAAATGGTTTTCTCGAGGGTCTTTGGTTACCATCTATGTTGAATGTTGATATGATATATGCAACATTATTAGCGTTCAATGGGTCTTTGTACACTTACATTGATTTTTTTTAAGGTCAAATAGGATTGGATGCATCTAGAACTAGCACTTCCCTATCTATCATCTTCTATAAGTCATCCATCAGCATAAGGTAGAAGCCTAAGTCCATGATCTAATAATTCTGATGGTTTTAATGATAGTGTAGTGTATTTAGAATTGTCCTTCCTTTCAAAATTGAGTTTGGTCATTGCTAATGTAGTGTTCCCAAACGTGAAAGGTTGGTTATCATAGTTATTATTGGTGGGAATCTTAGGTGGATTAGTCCTTGGCCCCTAGCTAGTGGTCTTGGCCTCTACAGTTGCTAAATTCATATTGTTGTGTTTTCATTTCTCCTTGTCTTTTTTTGTATCTTTGTTTTTGTATACTATGTAGGCTAGGTCATGACTAACCTCCACAACATCTTCTATATTCTTGGTCTAGGAGAATACTTGGCTAAGTGACAGCGGGTCAAGGTAGGAAAGTTTAGACTTGATAAAGTTATTAACTGCCCTCTTAAATATAGCCAAAAGGTGAGTTTTAGCTATGGGCTCTGGTATTTTGTTTAGAAGTCCATTCCATCATTAGATTAACTTCTATATGGGCTCAAGGGATCCCTACTTGACCTTCATGAGTTGGTCAAGCGTATTGTGAGTCTTTGAGTTATACTTGAAGTGATTAATGAATTAAGCTATCAAGTCTTCAAGAGAGGATATGGATCTTCTAGGTAATGCTCAGTACCAATCAAGCACTTTTCTAGTCAAAGACATAGGAAAAATCCTCATGATGGTATGAGGCCATAACTACAATAGTAAGTACTCAAATCTAAAGGTTATAAGATGAGCATTATAGTTATTTCTCCATTGCATTTGATAAAATGGGGGATAGGGACACTAGGAGAGAGTGTCAAAGGTGGGATCATAGGACTGATAGGATCATCCTTGTAAAAGTCATGATCTTTACACTTTAGGACATAGAGGCTTTGAGCCTCTTTAACTTCTCTTTCAAGTCATAGATCATTTGGAAGGCTTGTTTTAGGCCCTGCAGTGGTCCTGTTGGCTGTGAGGCCTACACATATGGTTGTAACATTAGTTGTAAGACTTCTGGCCTTGCTATGGGTTGCAGGATAGAAGGAACCGGTTGTGTTATGGTCATGAATTTTGGGCCAAACAAAGAAAAGGACATCTATGGCAGGACTTGAGGCATAAATGAGATAAAAGGGTTATTTGACCCTTGTGTTTCTTAGGGACTCATAGTGGGCCCCATGTGTGTAGTTAGTGGATTTGTGGTAGTAAAAGCCACTGTCAATGGTTTTATATATTGAGGCTGTATTGTAAATGTCATCGATGTGTTATGATTTGTTACTTGTGGCATTGCCTTAGTTTGATGTGTGGCTATAACAGGTGTGCGATCTACCATAGTAGGGCAAGGAGTGGAAGATGATGGCACCATGCCCATGGAGAAAACAAAAGTAGTAGAGGAAGGCTCTATGACCTTGGAGGATGTTTGTTGGAACAATCCTCCCAGGATGTCTTCAGGCATAGACTCTACCTTAAATTCATCCTTCTCTTCCTATTTTTCCATAGAGTTATGCTTGTCATCTTTTTCTTCCACGGTAATCATTTGGGCTAGGATGCTAGCATAGATGTCAGTAAGGGGAATTTGGTCATATGGGGAGGGGATGTACTCTTTCCCACTTCTGTGTATGAGCTTGAATTCTCTCTTGGCCTTAGCTTCAATTCAAGGAAATTAGCATTCCTACCTATATTTTAGCATAAATGAAGTTATAACAATCTTCATTTATGGCTATGAAGTTAGGATTCTCCCCTCTAACTCTCAAAGATTACCAACACTCAATGATGATACTGTCTTTGGGGTCATAGACCCTTACGACCTGTTGATCTGACCTACTATCATTATAGTTGTAAGGAAACTTAGTTGATCATAGGAGAGACATGGTTATTTTAATGAAAATAGCTCAATATAGGCTACAAAAACAAAAAATGAAAGTAAATTCTAGCCAATGGAAATCAAGGGTAATCAAAGGAAAAAAAATGGTCAAAAATGTGGTACTTACTAAAAATAGCAAGTAGGGGGTAAAGGGGCATTTACCCCTTTACCCATAATGGAAGGTGCAAAGGTGATAGAAAATTTCACCCACACTAACCTTTTAGTTGTCACACTCATTAATGCCCATGCTGCCTTCCTAACTGTCACACCCCTTGGGTGTGGTAAAGGGGAAAAAAGAGGATGAGATGGAGGGATCTCATACCTTTTAAAGCCAACATTGATAAAAAGGGGGTGAAAGCTATTAAAGGTGTAGTGAAAAATATGTAAATTTTATTTGTTGTAATTACTATGAAGTTTAAATCGTGTAGAATAGGAAAACAATGATAAAAAATAGATGACTTAATATAAGTAGTAAGTGGAGGGTAAGGGGGTTTACCCCTTTACCAAAAATGTCAAGTTGATAACATTGGGGTCAAGCTTCACTCATGTTGGTCTCCTAGCTATCACACCCCCAAGTGTGGCAAGGGGAAAAGAGGGGGTGAGATGGGAGGATCTCACACCTTCTGAAACAAATGTTGGTGAAAAGGGGGAAAGTGTGACAGCCAAAATAGTAACCTGCAACTTTCTAAAAATTGTTTTAGAAACTACCAAATTCAACCATAGAGGAAGGGGGAAAGAACTTTTATTTTGTAATGATGGAAACATTGGTTTTGTGATGAGAATTATGGCTAAGGTGGAATGTTGGTGTTTGGGTGTTCAACATTGGTTTTGATTGTTGAAGTTCACAACACATGTTAGAAAACACAACACCCAACCACTGACAACTTCAACACTATGGTTTCTACTATATGGGAATGAGAGGCAGAGTTGGGTTTTCAAAGGGGATTTAAAGGTTTTTTTTTTATGAAAATTAGAAGTTTCCAGCAAGTAGGCAATGTTGGCTATGGGGGCAATCAAATTTGACTACAGAAATTAGGCAAAGGTTCTCCTTCTAGCACCAAGAAAACTGTTGCAACAAAAAATCTTGGTCATTGGAGAAAACCAAGGATTCTTGGTCATAAGTAGCCTTAACCCTAAATCCCCTAGGGCCTTTGTAAGAAAAATGGGATTCATGGTGCCCTAGATAGTCCATTAGATCACCCATAGACTTGGGGGAATGCAAAATGGGGGTGTAAAAATATGCAAATCTATAAATAGTGTACTAAAAATATAACAATTATTTCTAAAATTGTACATAAATGAAATCACAAACTTTATTATATGAACAAAGAATGAGTTCAAAGAGGTGTACAAATTTGAGGCTTAAGAAGGGGAGAAAAGGGGGTTCACTTAGGTAGGGTTTTAGAGCCTGTTGAAGCCACAATCAACTTCATGATTTAGTATCTCTACCACTTTTGATGGTATGAAACCTTCTTTATTTTCTTCTTATATTTGTAACATTGGTTAATGCTAGGAGTTATGGAAATGTGAAGGATTGGGATGACCAAAGTGCACCACACTGGGATTTGATGATCCTAGGGGGTAACATTGCCATGCAAAGCTCACAGATCCAAAGGGGAGAGTAATAGGAGGTAACAAATTACAAAGGTTCCACACTACTAAGCATCAAGAAGCCACATTTTTACTAAGGAAGCAAGAGCTCTTGGATGCCAAAAATGCTAAGGATGTTGAAAAAGTGTGAAACCTTGACATGGTTCCAAGGTGTGATTTTTATTAGGTTATGTCCATGAATTTTTGAATGATTAACTATAAATTGGCTACCAAATTGTTGATTTATTGACTACAAATTTGTTACCAAATTACTGAAAATTACCTACTATGCTTAGGGGGTAGGTAAGCTTCATCCCTTATGCATCCTAGTTGCTTGCCCCCTCCATGCTATCTGATGCCCTCCCTCCTAGCTAGCTAACCCTCCTCCCATTGGGAGGAAGAGTGTCAACATTGAGAAGGGATGGAAAGTCAACATTGGGGGTGAAGGTCAACCCCTCTAGGCTAGAGTGCTCCCCTTTCTATGCTAGGGGTAGGTGATTTCTACCCCTTTTACACTCCTCCATGCTAGCCTTGAAGTCTCCTAGCTAGCTTACCCCCTTGTAGGGGGTATGTCAGCGTACAGAAATGTATACCCCTCATAAACCCATCAAATTGCCATTTTTGGAATTCCAAAAGGCATTTTGAACTCCCCCAAGCCAAAATATAGACACTTGGTGACTTTTTTCACTTGGGGAATGAGGCTTTGGCCACTTCTGAAGCATTTTTCAATCCCAAAAATATTAAACATGTGAGATTGTCCCTTTATGGGTTACAACCATTACATTTACCATAAAATATTTCCTTGGGTTTCATGGGATGGGATTACAAAGGTCTAAACATGAAAATTTGATGGTGTTTCATAGATTTTGAATGTGGCTGACTCTTTTAATGAGGAGATCACCAAATTCATCACCTATGTTCATGGTTATCTTATGATTTTTAACATTAATGAGTCCATGTTTAGTGATCTATTTAGAAAACCTTCTAGTGATGGTAAGGTAGTTGTTAGAGTAGGGAAGGATGGGAGCCATCTAAAGGAAATGAACTCTTATCTCAACTCCTCTACTAGTGGTGCATTGACTTTTAGTAAGTGAAAAGTTGAGAAAGCCAATGAGACCTTTCCTCTCTTTCATTCTAAATCTTTTCCCATGCTACTATTGCAAAAGAAAACCATAGTAGTTTAGTAGGCTTAGATAATGAAAAAGATATTAATTGAGGGCACCATGTTTGATTAGGCTACCTTCTTGGTTACTAGTCTATGGGATGAAATCTAAAAATTTCATAACAACCTTGATTCTATATGTTATATGTACTACAGATTCTTTGTTGCAAATCTGAAATGGTTTGTAGAGTTCTTAATGGTTAGGAGGAATGAAAAATGGGTGGCTCATGATGCCCTCAAAATTTTCAAACCTTATGCTTATCACATTGTTCTAGTGATGCATGTCAAAGACCCACTCATGGAGGATGTTGAAGAGTCATTATCAATTACCACTAATAATTTTAGTGGTGTATGTTGTTTTTTCCCTTGATAGCATGAGGGTGGAACCACATGCTACATGTGGTAATGCAAGAAGGGCCAAGAGGATATGAATAATAGCTAATGGTGTAGCCAAAGAAAATTTGAAAGGGCCATAGGTTAAAGAAAATGCTCTAGTTGTTGACCAACCAACATGTAAGAAGCTAGCCATCAAGTTAGAAGGTCAATCAGAATGTTGAAGCTATGTACATATATATTTTTATATTTTTTTAAGTTTTTAATTTTTGTTTTACTTTCTTTGGTTACATTTTTAAACTATATTTTTTTTTTGAAAATGTTTACTAACTCTTCTATTTTGACTTTAATTGATTGTAGGGAAGAAACAAGGGTTTGATTGCCCAAGTTGCTATGGAGGAGTAATGACATGAAGAAGAAGAGGAAAGGACATCTTAGGAAGTGCTAAATGTTTTGGATTCCATCCTAGGTGATTTGTCCCCAGAAGACAATCCTTTAATAGAATTTCCTCATGATCTTCCTAGTGGGATCTTAGTGCTATTTACATTTTTGTTTTGAATGTTATATGTTTTTGTTGTAAACTATATTTATGGTTATTGCCATTGTAGCACATGAGCCTCCTCTAGAAGCTTCTACATCTACATTTTATCCTAATCATTAGGTGGAGGCCGTAGAAAAGTTGAAATTCATGTAATGAATGATAGATGACTTGATAGATAGGTTACAACAAATAGCCCTTGATGTTGATAAGAAAAGCTAGAACATTGTATTTCACATTTTTTTTTATTTTCTTATGTTTTTATCTTTTATAGCTAAATGGTTTTTAATGGTCTTTAAATGCTTTGATTATTTTGGTTTTTCTTGTGTTTTTATCTATTGTAATGTCCAAAGTTAAATGGGATCTTACACATGACATTGACCTTGATGATCTCCCTAAGCTATCACTTGATGTGAAAAATGTTCCATGAAGGTTCTACGAAGGAGTTACCAAGTGTAATATGTCTTATGAAAAGACAACTTAGAAGATCCAATGCTCTAATGAGTTTCTATGAGAGAAGGTTGTGGCCTTGGAAAAGTAGCTTAAAGAGTTATCAAATAAGAACAGGAGCTTTAGAGATCACAGAGAGTTTATAGAGGCTTTTGTATCTAATATAGACTCTTTCTAGACTAAGAAAACCAAGTGATCATACTACTGGAATGCCATCTAGAGAAAGGTTGCTCTAGCTAGGAGCAATGTTAAGAAGGATATGCATATGGAATTGTTGATTTGTAAGTCTAGTGATTAGAGGGATTATTGCACTTGGGTGCTTAAGTGGAGAGAAGAAACAAAAGGTACACAAGTGACAATACAAGCAAGAAAAAGAGAGTTACCTAAATTTATGGCATGAGGAGACCATAGAGAGGTAGAAACATCAACTATTTGTGCAAGGGATATGCATGGAGGACATTTTCAAGATGCTTGTAGAATCAGTGGTGGTCATTGATTCTCTTACTCCTTAGATCAATACTGTGTTTGGAAAAACTACTATGACTAACCTTTCTCATGTTTTTCCTGAGTGAATGAATATAGAGGGGAAAAAGATCTTAACTAGAGTGGATTTGGGAGAGATTAACTAGGCTAACATGCATGAAGAGTAAATCCTTCATAGGTTGGAGACTGGCCTCAAAAACTTTGCTCTCGAAGGCATCGCTCTAGAATCCTCTGAGGTTTGCATAAATATGTTTCAAGTTTTTGATATTATATTTTTTCTTTATACTTTATTGTTTTAAGGTAATGCTCCTTGATCATCTTGGTTACTAACTGTTGGTATGTTTTGTTGTCTATAGGTCCCAGGTGAGGATAATGGTGATATTTGCAATGATGTTGATGATGATTCTTCTCCTTCTCCTATAGCTTAGTTTTATCTATTTTTAGACTAGTAATATGTTATTGTTTTTATTTGGCTATCATAGCCCAGAAGACTATGTATTACTTTCTTGTTGTTATATGTTTTCCAATGCAAGTATGGATATGGATATTTATCTTTTGGTTACATGGCTACTATTTTGGTTTTAACTTTAATTTTCTTTTTCGTTTTTCATGTTTTAAAATTTTTATGTAATTTTATGTTTTCTATCTTTTATGTCATTTTGAAATTTTTCGATGAACATAAATTGTAAATTGATGTGAAAATGTAAAATAAGGCTACATGGAAAATTGGTAATCATAAAGTAATAAAGTAAAAATTGTAAGGAAAATTAGGATGTAAATGAAAATGAAAACAAGGCTATTAGTTTAAACTGTACAAGGAAAAGGAAAAGTGAGCAACATGATTAATCGTGCAACTACTTTCTAATCTTTGAAAGATTAGAAAATTTATATGGTTTTTGTTGCATGATCTTGTACTCTCCATTTCCTTCACCTATGATGTTGAATGGAAGTTCTTCCCACATTTCATTTGTGGCCCTAGAATTGTTGGATTTGGTTTGGTTGATCTTGTTACCATTTTTGACTTTGGCTTTGGCAATAGAATTTTTTGCTTGAAACTCCACTTCAGATACTTTTTCTACATCAATATTATTGATCAACAAGGAGAGTGCACTATTTCCAAGGACTATGATCTCACCTCCCTCGTAAGATAGGTGTATTTTTTGATGGATTGGGAAAGAGACTACATGTAGTTTGGCTAAGGTCTCCCTAGGATTATATTGAAACCTAGTATTTCTTCCATCATAAGGAAATTAATAGTTATAGAGAACTCTTTCCTAGTGACAAAGCCTAATGTGATCAATCCTCTTATGTGTTTTGTATATGTTTGACCATGGCCAAGGATTTCACAATAAGAAAGAGAATAATGTTTGTGGTCACTCTATCATCTACATATACTTGCTGAACCTTGTACTAGCCTATTCTAATCATTATAAAGAGAGGATCCCTAAACACCTCATCACTCTGAGGGTTGGATTTCATCTCACTATCATGAAATGTTAAGATGGTTAACTTCATTTCTTCTTGGGGTAAGGGTGGTACTATCACTACATGGATAGACTTCTCATTAGCTAGGATATCCTTATTCATAGGAATAGAAGTTAGCAACTTAACTAGGGCTTCATGATGGCTAGGGAAGGTGATAACCAAATCATATAAGCCCAATGAAGTATTTTTCTATTTTAATAAAAGCTTATTCCATGCTGGAGAGGAATTATTTATCATTGTTCACCACTTGGTCAATTTTATTGAACTTGACCTCCTCCATTCTACCTAAGATTTTAACCTCATGTTTTAATAGTTGTTGTTTTAGCCTCTTTCCCTTCTCTTATTTTTGATTGTCCTCTCTAGGTTTGCTGATGGATGCAGTTTAGGTGTTAGAATTCATTGGTATGGCTAAGACGAGGGTAGAATTTGGTGAACCTACTTCCTTTCATACCTTTGGTCGGTTAGTTTTCTTTGCCTTAGGCTTAGGAGTTGGCTTCCTACATTGCTTTGAAGGTGATTTCTAGTCATTTGGTTGGGAAGAGGTTGAGGTATTGGGTACCATGGAAGGACATTGGTCAACTTAAGTGATAGGATTATTGGTGGAGGGAGGGAGCACTCTAATGAAAAATTATTCTTTAGAAGGCACTTGCGGTGATACCCTTATGATAAAAGGAGTCCTTGACATTGAAGAAGTTTGAGTCCTTTCATCATGAGGAGGTATCCAAACCATAAATGAATCCTTGGTAGGTTTAGATTTATCATGTATATGCAAGGTTACTATTCTGAATTAGTTATTACCTACATTGAGAAGGTTCTTGTATACATGAATTGGTTGACTTTGGGGCCTAACCAAGTTAGAAGCATCTAGAACTAGCTTTCCACTATTGAACATTTTCTATAGATTATCTTTTATGGCTAAAACAATTTGGTATAATGGCTAGGCAATTGGTGATAGTGACAAAACCAACCTAACTTGAAGTATTTAGGCATAGGTAGATCATCTTTTGTGGTTGTAGTAGAATCTTTAGCAATTTCACATAAGTAATTATGACTCTTACAAGCATTCTTAGATATTTTCTTGTATTGAATATGACTGATCTTAAGAAATTGATCATGAAGCTCTAATGCTTTTAGAGAAATCTTAGTATACTTAGACCTATCTTTTCTCTAAAAGTTAGGCTTTGCTGGATTAGATGTGGGAGAACTTAATATTGATGGTTGGAGATTAGTGGTAGGGGCCTTAGCTTACATGATCTTTGACCCTTGTGGAAGTTTGGATTCTTTGGTCATAGTGGCCATGGCTACATGTGCTTTCTTATCCTTGTCCCTAGCTCATTTGGTATGTTGATTCTTATAGGTGATATACATGGGATCATTACTAACTTTGGCTACATCTTCTATATTATTAACTTGGGAAAAGGCTTGACTTAGGGACTAGGGATTTAAATAATAGAGCTTGAACTTGATAAAACTATTAACTGCCCCATTGAAGATAGCCAAGAGATGTGTTTTAAAGATAGGCTTAGGTATCTTGATAAGTGTGGTATTCCATATTTGTATGTATCTTTAGGTGGGCTCAAGGGACCCCTATCTTACTTTCATAAGTTTTGGTGACCATTTGTGAGTACCAATGTTGGGGCCTCTAGTCTCATAACCTTTGGGTCATGGGAAGTGAAGGTGTTATTCAAACAAGATTTAGGTGCTTGCTGGTCTTTGGCAACACCAAGGCCTAGATACCTTCAATTAGACTCAGTGGTTATGAAATGAACTAAATGTGAGTATGTGTTTGTTGTTGTGAAACTTTAATTGGCTATCATAAGAGAAATTCATCTAACTTTATCAAATACTGTGAATTGTTGAAAGTTCTTATTTTGTCAAATCACTTAGTTTATATAGTCCCTATAGTACATTACTTGTAACAAATAAAATTTCCAAAAAAATGGTTGAGCACAATTCTACCAATGTACCCCTAATTTTTCCCAAAGAGAAAATTCCACAAGAAAACTAGAAATATAGCAAGATTCAATGGATTTTAGGAAGAGAAAAAAAAAAGAAAGCAAATTTATGTGGGATCTCAAACATTTAAGCAAGATAAATTAACATGAAGAAACACTTCATAATAAAGCTATTCTAATTTAGTCTATTACGAATTGTCAAAACCCTCTGAGCTCAACAAGTAGTTTTATAAAAGACACTTTTATTGAACTACCAAAACACTTTGTAAACAATAAAGTACAAGCTTCTATTTGGCTAGTTAAAATTGGTCAAGAATTGCAAATAATAAAACTTCTAAAAATTTTTGACAATTTCTAGATTGCAATATTAAGGCAATAAAATTTAAAAATAAAGAAGCTATTTCAATCATCTTAAAGTATTAGAGATTTTCTAGATTCCCTAAACTCAAACATGCAAATTTTATAAGACATTACTATTAAATTGCTCAAGATGCTTTTCTAATACAACATAAGCTCTTATTTGGAAAATCTTAATAGAAGTCTAATATTGTGCCAAAATAGAGTTATAAAGGAAACCTAGAAAAATCCCCAAATTAAATTCCATGCATGATACTATCTAAACCATTAGCTAAGTAATTAAGATAAAATGGAAAGAAATGAACTCACAGGATTAAAACAAAGTAGCTAAATTGATGAATTAGCAAGCCATATTAAAATCTTTAATATCTTTCTTCTTGATCTCCCACTTCCCCCAAAAATATATATTTAATCTCTTTTTTATAATGTCTTTAGGGTAGTTACAACCACCATAGAGATTAAGAAGCTAAAGTTAACAAGTGTCCTATTTAATGATTACAACATTATGGAAAATTAAAATTTGGTTGCAATCACTAAGGAAAGTTACAACCATTATAGAGGAAGTTACAACCACCATGGTAATTGGTTATAACTACCATAGATATTAAAAATTATAATTGACACTTGTTTCATACATATAGGACATAAATTCTCCTTTTTTATACAAAATAATTGTATTATTTTTATATTTATTTTCATATATATATATATAACAAACAAAAAAAAATATACCAACATTCATTATTACACCACCATCTTGAATTCCTATGCGAGTGGAGAGAAGGATAGCAAATTGAATGGATGTAGCTTTTCTTCTTCTAGGACTCCCTCGTGAATGAGAATGATGCCAGAGATCCTTGTCATTTAAAGTTTTTTTTATATACATACTAACACCTATTTCACCTCTTCAATCGAATTTGTAACCTGTAAAATAAAAGGTGCATGTATTTTTTGATCGAACTTGTAATCACTTTGAAGTTTGAAGAGGCAATACAATTTTTTGATAATCCTCCACATCATTGGAAAGCACCATATTCCTTCTTGTTAATGTTGCCCTAGAAATATTGGCATTGTGCACATCTCATATCCAATGGAAATGTAACCCTGAGAATAAAGTATTGATGGAAACATTCACTGCCCACAAAAGTTTCTAGACAGTGTCAACACTAATAGTGCCTATTATGTTAAATTTAGTTAGACTGCCTAAAACACTATCAACTCCTTTATATGATGGATCCACTCGGACAATAGGAATGTTAAACCTAGTTCCAAGGGATTGATCATGTCACTGTCTCGATATCCAAGCCCTAAGATCCTTAAGGGCTCACCTCAATGGTGCAACCTTTCTAATTCTATAGCACTTTTGATGTCTATCTTCATAAAACAAGAAAGATCCCTTGCTTTTCACCATAAAAATTAGCATATAACATTCATAAAAAAGGATGAAATATATTTCATAAAGCCTACTTCGTTAAATGGTTGAAATGTGCCAAAAATACGTTAGTCAAGCATTGTTTTAGGCTTTAGGTTGTACTTAAAATGGCTAATGAATTAAGTTATCAATTCATCTAAGGATGAGATAGATCCTTTGGGTAGTGCTTGGTACCAATCAAAAGCTTTTCTAGTTAAGGATATACAGAAGATGTGAAACATAGTATGGGACCAAGCCTATAGTAATAGATATTCTAAAAAAAAAGATAATCAAATGAGCATTAGGGTCACTTTCATCCTTATATTTGGTAAAGAAAGGGATAGGTATGCCTGAGGGAAGGATTATCTATGGGAAATTGGACCTAATTAGGTCATCTTGATAAAATTCCATGACTTTTACTATTTTTGTGTTGCTAGCCTCAAGCTTTTTCATCTTATTGGTAAGGATTTGGATTAGTTGAAAACCTTGATCCAGGCTTTGAGATGCTCCAACAAGTTGTATAGGTTGCATAGATGGCTGCATGGGTGTTGGAATGGCTTGAGGCTAGGTGATATGTTGTGCCACCATGTGAAAAGACCTTGTTTCCATTATTGTAGGGTGATTAAAGAGGGAGAATGATGTATGTGCAATATTTTATGAGATAAAGGAAACAAAGGGTATGCAAGAATTTTATGGGACTAGAGATCCCAAAGAAGGGCCTTCCATGATGACAAGTGGGGGAGGCATGTAAGGTACACTATGTGATGCCTTCATGGAATGGGGTTTGGTGGTAAATGGGAGAGATGTGTGTTGGCACATTTGGCCATTTCATGGAACAGGTGGACTTATTTGCAAATGGTGAGGTACAAAATCCTAATGAACTGAAACTGTTCAAGGAGGATTATGCTCTTTCTAGTGAAGAATTCTACAACAGTTAACTAACCATGAAGTTGGAATAGAAATGAAATTCAAGAGGATGCAGTGGCTACCCATGTTGCTGAATTGAATGTTTTGAAAATCAAGGGCGGATTCATTGCTTTTCCGTGTGCTCGCTTCTTTCTGCAAATAGGCGAAGTCCCAGAAGAAACAAGCAAAGCATTTTAGAAAACGTTGAAGGTTTCTACAATTTTCAAAAACCCTGGTATATCGAAACCCTAACTTCGATCTCACAAGATGTTGGCCTCCCCGGGGCATTCACCGTGGCACATAGATCCGTCGCCGTCGCCATCAGCCACCGCAGGCATGGATTCCAGGAGTAGATTGTTGCTGGAGGCACCGCCATTGAAGAAGCGTAAAAGCTCGCAAAGCGTGCTGGATGAGGACACGTATGTTGCAGTGATCGAGAAAATCGTGGAACGCGATTACTTCCCAGACCTGCCAAAGCTACAGAACCAGCTCGAATGGCTGGAAGTCATGCACAACGGAGATCCACTCCTCATCCATGACGTTCAGCTCAAGATCCAGCACTGTCACTGCCATTAAACACCTACTCGGCTGTTGTCACTTCTCTGCTGTGGACCAATCCATGTCAAAAATAAGAACAGAAATCCATCAGCCAAGAACAAGTGAACTCCGTTCTGGGCAGCTTCAAAGTCGTGGCAATCTGCATTCGGAGGAATGACGCTCCAAGGTTTTCTGGTAAGAGGCAGCAATGAAAATCATTTGCAATCGGAGACGCTGTGGCTTCTATAACTTCTATGTATCCTTTGTCTTTTGGCTGAATTTCGTATGTGGCAAGGTTTGTGGCTGATGGTTTTTCGGTAGCTTCTAATGCATTTTAAAAAAATATTAAGGAGAAAGGGGGCTTTCAATGGCATGTTATGTTGGGGTTAGAAGTGAGGCCAAGCCTCCATGGAAAAGGTCGAGATCATATTTTTAAGTAGTGCCAAACCTTTGAAGAGTGTAATTGTGTATGAAATTCAGGTCCAACACTATGAAGCCTTAGATGCCAATTCATTGAGTCATTGCCAAAATGTATTCATTATGTATATAGTTTTATTTAAAAAGAATTCATAGGATAGTTATATGAACACACCATTTGGCCACCATAGCTTTTATTTTCTAGAGCGGTAATTTTTTGTGAAAATTATAACTTCCTAGCCTTAATCCCATGATGTTTATAACCACCACCAAGGCCACTTGACAACTAAATGGGACACGTGTCAACTACAGCTTTTTTGTCTCCATGGTGACCACTTGGCAACTGAATGAAGACACTTGGCAACTAAATAGGACACTTGTCAACTACAACTTTTTTGTCTCTATGGTGGTTACAACCATCCAAGATTTTTTGTAACTTACCTAACTTGTTGGGCAAGTAATCTCCTAATTGGTTGGCCAAGTTACTTGGGAGAGAAGTTAGGTAAGATATTTTTGAATATGTAACTACCTCTGAACCCTATAAAAAGGCTTCAGGGGTTAAGAAAGGAGATCATCATCCACTTGACATCATCACACTTGGGGTCTTGGACGATTTGTAAAGAAGATTGCTTGTAAGATGGCTTGCTAAAGGAAAGATTTCAGCATATTTGTCATAGTCCTATGAGTTATGTTTTTTATTTTTTATTTGTTTAAATTGTTTAGCTAGTGGTTTAGATAGTATCATCCTTGGCAAGTAATTTTGGGATTTTTAGATTGCTCTTATTGTTCTTGTTGCATGATTGAAAGTTTTCTATTAAAATTTTTCCATAGAAGTGCTTGTGTAAGAAAGCCTTAAGAGCATTTTAGTAGTGAATTTGGTTATTGTGCAATGTATAAGAACTACTATTTGGATTGTTGTAAGAGAGCCTCTGCTGGTACTCATGCCGTTGAACAATTTAGTAGTCAAGAGGGTTTAGAAAATCTTTGGTATTTTGATGGGACCATAATAGCTTCTTTTTATTTTTAAAGTGAATTTCCATGGCATTTCAATCAGAAATTGTCAAGTCTTTCGAAGGTTCTGTTGAATGCAATCGTTGACATCTATTATCTAGCCAAAATGGAGTCTCGTATGTGGTAGTTTACGCAGCAATTTTTGGTAGCATAGTAGGATTGTCTTGAAGAAATTGCTTATTTGAGCCTTGGAAGTTTGAACAATTCGTAGATATTGAATTTGGAATAGCTTTATTGCAAAGTGTTTACTCATGTCATTTTACCTTGTTTAAATATTTGAGGTCCACACAAATCTGTTTTCTTTTCTGTCTATTTCCATCGAATCTTGCTCTATTTCTAGTTTTCTTGTGGAACTATCTCTTTCTCTAGGGAATATTAGGAGTAGATTTGCAGAGTTGTGCTCAAATGTTTTTACAAAATTTTATTTGTTACAAGTAGGTATTATAAGGACCGCATAGACTAGGCAATTGAACAAAATAGAAATTTTCAACAACTCACAGTACTTGGCAAAGTTGGCTGAATCTCTTTAAAGTAAGTCATTTGTAGTTTACACACAATGCAATCGTTTCATTTCATACAATCGCATGCCACAACAGCACACACACATACTCACATTAGCTACTGAGTTTATTTGGAGGTATCTGGGCCTTGGTGTTGCCAGAGACCAGCAGGCACCTAAATCCTGTTGGAGGACACTCGTTGGCGGTCGTGTCCTAAACGGTCGCCAACAATGTGAACATGGAGAAAAATTGGAAAACTAATTGTGAAGTTTCCACCAAGGAGGTAGGAGGTGTTACTTGAGTGTTATACAAGGGGTTAATCATAAAGTTAGGAATGGATGTATGCAAATTTTCCTCCTCTTGGGCCTCCTCTTCATAATAACCTCCAAATTCCTCTTGATCATCTTGATCATGCTCTAGGGTAGACTCCTCACTCACCATGATTTCCTTATTTTCATCTATGAACTAGGCTAGCATGTGAATGTAAGCTTAGGAGAGCTCTATCTTATGATATGGGGAAGGAATATATTTCTTCTCATTTTTGTGGATAATTTCAAATTCGTGCTTCAGGTATAACTCTTTATGTGGAATGTGAAGGCAACCTTGGATCTTCACACTAATAAATTTATAATACTCTTGGGTAAGAGTGGCATGTTCAGGCTCACATCCTAAATGCCCAAGGGATTATTTGTGTTCCATCACAGTAAGGTCCTTAGGATCATAAATGTAAGTAGACTACTGGTTAGCAACCATAGCAATGGTATGATATTGTAGGATGGTAGAGGAAAGAGGCATAAAATGTAGTAGATTAATTAATTGGTTAATGTTATAATAGTTTTATGGGTTTTTAATGTTTTACACAAGCTACAAACTTGTAGCATGTAAGATCCATAGCATGTGAGGCTATAGTATGTAAGAATGACAACATGTAGGAATTATAGTCTGTGGAAGGTTGTAGCATGTGAGGATATTGTAATGATTAAAAATTTTAGTGCTATAGAATTGAAAATTTTTGTGTAGAATAGTTTAACCCTAGTTCTAACAAACCTCAAAAAAGCATTTGGAGTGCCTTAAATTGTCTTGTTCATTGATTGAGGACTTATAAATTTGTTACTGAGCGATAAAAAGATATAAATGAGATGGTAATTTAAGCACCAATTTTGACAATAGAGACATAAAAATAAATGTGACAAGTAAAGGAAACTATAAACTTTGTATTAATTGTAATAAAATTTATGGAAACCAAGGCTCAGAGAATATAAGTTGTAGCTATAAAATCCCAACCATATAAAGGATAACTTTGGAGTTCAATATAGATAGAAGAGTGTGTTTTGCAACCAAATATACACTCATATATACCAAGTGACCTACCCTTGAACTTTATCTGCTTGTTACCAAGATATAATTCCCACTGGTTCTCTCTACTCTAGATGTTATGCACTAGTCGAAAATGGCTATGGACTTTTCTCTAGTTTGGCTGAAATCAAAAATGATCTAAAAGTCCTTGAATTGATGCAAAATTTTGGTTAAATATATTGTGAATGTCCTAATTATTTTCTAATTTTATTTTTCCATGATTTCTAACAAATTTTGCAACATTTTGGAAGATTTTGATGATCAAAATCTACAATGTATGAAGCACCAACATTTTTTATGTTTTTTGACATTAAAATACAACATATTTGACACTTTCACCACCCAAAAAGTGCAACATATTAACCACCAATAATTTTAATATTTTTTTTACCAAATTTAATTACATATTCAAGACATTTTTATGGCCCAAAATCCACATGTGTTCCACTAATGCTTTTGGGTTTTGTTACCAAATTTTGGCAATGTATTTACATTTTAATCTTCACAAGTTGGCTTAAATGGAATTCCAACATTGCGGCCTATAAATCCCATCCTACACATGAAGAAATGTCCTAGAATTGTGTAAGAATAAGGTCATAGGGTAGGATTTTTGATGGAAAAATAGGAAATTATTTTGGCCTTTAAATTCCCATCAAATTATAATGAAAATTATTGGCTATTAGGCCTTTTATGCATAATATAAATTTTCTTTGTGATGTTTCATTGGCTCCTATTTGTTGATGTTTGAAGGATTGAACTAAGAGACATCAACAAATAATGCAAAAAACCTCTACAAGTTCATCATCAATACTCCCTCTACACACTAGATTTTGTAGTTATTAGACCATGCCAAGAAGTGTTCATGATAGAATGTTATGAGTCTGAGATGAGATAAAGACTATATTGATTGGTAGGGAATGGTCACATGAGCTAACAAAGAATTCCAAATGTTAACATCATGATTATAATATGCCAGTGACATGTGTACTAGCTAAAAAGTTCTTTATGCTTCGTGATCAAATTGCTAGTTACTTGATGATGTGATAGAGGAACTACCACTCCATCCTTGGGCTTCTTTGGTCATTCATATCCTTTTTTGTTTATTTGGAGCTATTTATTTGACTTTATGCTTCATTGGTCTCTTATGTATCTTGGTAATTTGCTTCTTTTTTTTTTCTTTTTTCTAAAGGGGTGAAACCTCCATTAGGTTTCATTTCCAAGGCCAAACTTTATTTTATTTTGTCATTGAATGAGATGTATTACATTCAAAGAACTTGATGGTGGAGCATTTTAAGGATATGTCATATGACCATGGTGCATGAGTATCAAACATAGGTTTTTGTTGTTAGCAAGGTAAGGAAGGTTGTATTTTGGCTACAGGGATATGATTCAAGTGGGATAACAGAAGTGATGTGAGACAAGCACTCTTGGCATAGTTGTATAAGCTTACTAAATCTTGTGTATCAATGTCACATGGTGACTCATTACTACAACGAATCACACCTTTGCAATAACCTTAGGCTTCATCTTGCAAGCACAACTCCAAGAGGATAAGAAAACAAGTCAAAGAATACATGTTATTACAACGGATTGCATAAGTTCATGTTATACAATGGGAAAATATAGGATGCCATTAGTTACAACTAGTAAACCATGAGAAATTTCTGCCTTGTTTGATAAAGTTTATACAAATTTTGCAGTATCTTATTATGTCAAAAAAAAAAGATAACAGATCATACAGGCTCGCTTGTCATAGGCCATTGAGTCCACCAATGTCAATCATTTGTCCATACCTACAAACAAAGACTAAAAGAAAATAGGTTAGCATGATATATAATAATTTTTGAGTTAGGAATGATTAGCTATATTGGTTAATTCATTCCCATCCATGTCTACCAGTTTGAATTCTCCATTATCATAAGCTTTGGTGACCAACAAAGCTCCCTTCCAGTTAGCTGAAAACTTGTCTACATGTTTGCGAATGGCCTTAAGGACAAGGTCTTCTTCCTTGACTTTTTTCCTATTCAAATCATGAATATTCTATTATTTTTTCCTTTCTTGATATCATTCAATGTGAGCAAGAATTTTTATTTATTGCTCCTCCACTAAATCGAGGTCAATGGTACATAGCTCCTTATTCTACTCATCATTGATTAAGTCAGATAGATCTACCTTTAATGATGGTACCTACAAATCAAGAGGCAAATCAGCTTCAAATCCATAAATAAGGCTATATGGGATGACTTTGGTCATGATTCTAAAGGTTGTTCTATAGGCCCAAAGTGCATGTACAAGTTGTTTATGCCACTTGCATCTGCTATTGTTTAGCATCATTTTCAGCAAGTTTATGATAACTTTGTTGCTAAATTCAAGTTTTCCATTGTCTTGTGGATAATACAATGATGAAAAGTAATCTTTGATTTTTAATTATTAACAAAATTTTTCTATTTCTTGGCTACTAAACTATCATCCATTATCAGTGACTATAGTTAAGGGTATGCCAAAATGGAACACTATGTTGTCTAATACAAATTTCCAAACTTGTTGAGATGTTTTTTTCCTTAGAGAAATAAGTTCAACTCACTTTTTAGAATATTCAGTTGTAGTGATGATGAAGCTATGCCCTATGGAATACTTAGGCATTATAGGGATAATAATGTTGATTCCCCATCATGGAAATGACAGTGTGATCTAAGTAGTATGTAACTTAATTAGTGGCATGTGTATTAAGTTTTCATGCCATTGATAGGTATCACAAGTTTTAACCTTTTTTAGGAAGTCACTTTTCATATAAGGCTAATAGTACCCTAATCATATAATTTTTGCAGTCATGGCTCTAGATCCTATATGTCCTCCACCTATGCCATCGTGAACCTAATCAAGGATTGTATGAGATTTGGTCTTGCGAAGCATACTAACAATACACCATCATAGGACCTTCAACATAATGTGTTAACGGCTACTTTGACATATTATTTTGATCTTTTATAGACAACACCCTTTTGAGAGGCAGTTAGGTTATGTGTAGATTCACCATGCATTAGGTAAAACTTAATGTCATCATACTGCTCTTGTTGAGTGACATTATCAAAGTGCCTATAGAGATGTCTTTAATGTTTTACATGATGGGAAGAGCATAGTTCACTTTCAAGAAAGGAAAGTTGCTAAAAAAATCTAGCATCACACTAAGGGCTAAGGTTAAATGGCATAAGCTAAGATGTTCTAGATTTGAGGTATGTGTTGGATACCAACATCTATAAACTATAACATGAGTTTTCTCACTAAATTGTAGTAAGGTTATAAATGTTTGGCCTTGCATGTGTAGAACTTGGTTTCTTGGTTAACCAAATAATATGAATCACCTTTTAAAATTAAACATGTAGTTCCTAGGTCATGAGCTATCATCATTCCTCTAATCAACCCTTCATACTCCATTGCATTGTTAGTTCATGGGAATTAGAAATAATAAGGAAAAGCTTGGATTTCACTAAAGGGTAGTGTCATCATGATAGTAGCACTATCTCCTTAGGTAATTGAAGCTCTATCAAAGTGCATAATGGCCCCATATTCTTCTAGCACCTTGTTAATGATGTTGACATGTTCATCCAGGAATTCAGGATCTATGGTTGTGTTATCCTCAATTGGGGAAGTTGTGAGCTATACGACTATAGCTTGACCTTTTTTTGAGGTTTGAGAAATGTAATGTAGGTCAAACTTAGGAGTTATGGCTTTTCAATTAACTATAAAAATACCTTCATAAATGTTGGTAGTTATAGCTCTCAACACATTTTCCTTACATATTACATTGACTTGGCTTCTAAAAAGGTAGTGTATCCACTTTTTTAGAGAAAAGAATAAGGCTAAGCAGTTCTTCTAGACATTTGTGGATTGTGTCTCATAAGCTATCAATGCATGGCTTAGATAGTATATAGGAAGATCTACTCCATCATCTCTTTTTTGATAGTGAATAGAGGCTAGGGATGCATTAGAGATTGTAAGGTTGATGTAAAAGGGTTTGTCTTTCTTAGGTGGGTACATGATAGGTAGTTGGGCCAACTCTTTCTTAATGTTATCAAATACTTCTTGGCACTAGGTAGTCCACTCATACTGAACTCTATTTTTAAGCAAATGTTGCATAGGTTGTAGCCTATCTATAAATCTTGATATGAACCTATGTATAAATTCCAATCCACCTTGTAATCCTTGTAATTTATTAAGGTTAGTTGGCACTACCAAGTGGGTTATGGCTTTAATCTAATCAAGATTGACATGTATCCTTGCTTCAGATACTATGAAACTAAGAATTTTACCCATTTTGACACTGAAGACATACTTTTTAGGATTGAGTCTAAGTTTTTTTTTTAAGCAACATTGGAGCACTAGGTTCAGGTCATCTGCATGGTCATTATTAATCTTGGATTTTACCAGTATGTTAACAGCATAATCATTAAGCAACCTTAGCATGTAGTCACTAAAAATGTAGGTCATTGCTCATTGGTAGATCACATCCATGTTCTTTAGATTGCATGGCATCATGATATAACAAAAGGTATCCTTAGGGATCATGAAGGTCATGTAGAGTTGATGTTCTAGATTTATCCTAACCTGGTTGTATCTCAAAAGCCCATCTATGAAGAATAACAATGTGTGTCTAGCCATGGTATCAATAAGTTAATTGATACTAGATAAAGGGAAATCATCTTTAATAGTTGGCTTTTTGAGGTTTTGAAATTCAATACAGATATGAATACTTCCATTCTTCTTAGGAACTATCACTATGTTAGATTCATAACAAATGTAATCAATAGCTTGGATGAATCCTACTTAGTAAAGCTTCTTGATCTCATGCACTACTACAACTAAATTTGGCCTAACCTTATGGAATTTTTGCTTGAGTGACTTAATACTAGGGTCTAGTATTATATTATGTTATATCAAATATGTGTCCAATCTTGGCATATCCTTATATGACCAAGAAAAGGCTTTAATGTTTTTCTAAAGAACCTTGGTGATGTTTTGAACCTATTTTGGTTCAAGTAAGGAACCTAGTTTTAATGTTTTCACCTCACCATTATGGGTTTTAATTGGAATCTCAACTAGGGAATCCTTGATAATGTCACCATCCTTAATGTCAAGGGTATTTACTACATAATCAAGCCATTCAAGGAACTTCTCTATTGAAGCTACATGATCAAACAAGCTCTCGGGTTTGAAATCTAGGTAATCAAGGTTAACAGATCATTACACATTACCATAGGATCCAACTAGGCTTAAAGGTAGGATGAATTGTGTCGATGTTTTGGTCATGCATACCAACCAAAAGCATATTAAGTGGCATTTACATCATATATTTTGGTAAATAATGTTTAAATGATGCAAAATAATATAGTAATAGGATACCATGAAGCACAACAATGTCAAAGCAAAGTACAACGAGATATAACGAGGCCATGTAATGCCATAAATGATACAAAAATGATGTGAAACAATGTCAAATAGGGCCAAATAGGATCAAAAAATGCAAAAAATGATGTAAAATGTTGTTAAATGACACCAAATGATATTATTAAATGATATCAAATGATACCAAATGAGATTAAATGATGTTGATTATGTCAAACTTGGTTAAATAAGGTTACACCAGGTTAGAAATAGTATAAATAATATTATTTATTCTTTTGAAATTTTTCATAATTGAAATAAATAAAAATCTAATGAATATGAGTTATAAACTAGCAAAAAGTTATATTTGTCAATATAGGCAAAAAGTTGAGGAAAATAGGTTGTAGGTTCTCAAAACTAGCAAAAAGCTAGAGACAACAAGTTGTGAAGTGTCAAAATAAAAATAAAAAAGGAAAAAAGAGAAGAATATTGTAAAAATTAAAAAAATATTTTAAAAATAGAAAAATATTATGAAACTAGCAATAAACTACTAGAAACATGGTTTTTTTTGTGGTAAAAGTAATTTAAAAAGCTAAAAAAATATATTTTCAACATATAGAGGTATTTTCTTCCACATGTGAAAATCCCAAAACTTAACCTCAACATGCATAGGCCATTCTCTCAACATATAGGTAATTTAGGATGGATTCTTCATTTTTGGGATCAACTAGAACAACTTATGACTACTCGAGGTTAGGCTTTCGACATGTGGGGCCCATTGTGATGGTGTTTGAGCTTGTTTTGATGATTTTAGATGGTAGAAGTTTTGTACATTAGTATATACATTGGTCTAGCTTATAGGGCTTTTTTCCTAACATATAAGAGTCACATATTAGATCTAGAAAGGATTTTGGTAGAGTTCTTGAAGTTTGAAGTCTCATACTATAATGCCTAGGGTTTGGTGTAGAAATTTGCTATTCTAGAGTCATTTTGAGAAAAGTGGGTTTTGTAGATGCCCACATGTTGGCATATATATTGACCAACATGTGGAGCATGAATTCTTAACGTATAGATATTTTTAGGTCTATTTTTTATGCTTTTGACTTTCCAAACTCCCAAGGGAGTGGCTAGGTTTTCAACTAAAAATTTGCATTTTTCAATATTGTACATGCTAAGATAGAGGTTTGTTTTGACTTCTACGTTGGCATATACATTGCCCAATGTGTGGAGCATAAATGCCAAATGTGTATAAAAAACTTGATCATTTTATGAGACTTTTCAATTGAGTTTTGACCTTTCCATGTTCCGAATGCAGCAGCTATAGTTCTAACTAGAAATTTGCAACTTTTGAGGTCATATCAATCATGATTTGAGTTTTTTGGTGACCTTACATTGTCATATAGGTTGACCAACGTTTGGGGCATAAATGCTCAATGCGAAGAGTTGAAATTAACCAATTTTGAAGTGTTTTTATTTAGTTTTCAGGCTCTGTAGTTATTTGTCTATGTGTCTAGGGTTCTCCAGGGAAACTTGAAGTCTTGAGGCTATTCTGACCATGGCGAAGGTTGAATGAGACTTTCACTTCAGCATATACATTGACAAACATGTGGGGTATATATGCCAAATGAGTATGTAAAATGTAACTAATTTTAAATGTTTCTTAATAGGGATTTTATCCTCTCTAGTTTTCTAGTGTAGTGGCTAGGGTTTTGAAGCAAGATTGATGGCTTATGAGGATATATAAGGCAAGTTTGAATAGTTTTTATGAATTTTTGATAGGATTCAAGGATTTCTAGATCTCTACCTTAGCATCTAGGTTTTGGAGCAGGATCTGTAGCTTTTGGAGTCACTATTGGCCATGTATGAGTTTTCTTGATAATTTTTGTATGTTTTGGAGGTATCATACATTGGCTAATTACATTAACCAATGTATTGGGCTTATATTCTTAACATACAAACCTCAAACTTTCAAAAACTGAACTTCCTTGTGTGAAATTTTGGCATTCTAACACTTGCTTAAGTTTTGAAGTTTGATAACACCCTATGGATGGTTTAAAATTGAACTTAAGGTGGAAAATGTCTAATCACAACCTCTATATGTTTACCAAATATGTTGGGGCCCTTATGATGAATGTAATACTAAGGCTTTAAACTCTCTAAGTTGGTATATGCGTTGGCTTGGAAAGCTTAAAGCATGAGATTGAAAATAGGACCTTTTCATTAGAAACTCATATTGAATGCTCATTATTTCTTTAAAAATCCCTAAGATTGACATAAATAAGGTTTTCTTGGCTTCCTATAGGCTTTTTCTTATCCATGTTTGAAGAAGATTAGAATATTTCCCACTTCAAACCCTAGTGCTAAAGTTGTTTTCTCCCAAGTCTCTTGAGTGTGATGCCTAGAATCTATAGTAGTTGTTGAAATACCAAATCAACAAAATCTTCCCAACCATCTTATCATTCACCCATCTCCATTTACATGTTAGGGCAAGGAGTTTCAAGCTTTTCTTTCATAACAATCAAGGCAAAGCTTTGAGGATTTTGGCAACTATGGTGAGGAAGATTAGATCAAGTAATTGGAATCCAATTTTGGATGAGGCACAAAAGGTCATTCACATTGTTTTAAGGCTCCCAAATCCTATTGTGGGGGAAAGATCTTCATAAATATTTTCTAGGTACAAAGTTCACATCATTTTTTACAATTTTCTGGAAACATTTTCCCACCTTTAGGGCTTATCTAGGCTAAATTTTTCGATCTCTTTATGCCAAATTAAAGATTTAGGCCTATCAATTGTATTGGAATCAAAATTTGAATTTTTGGTAATGGATTGAAGGAGATTTGGGTTTTTTTCCAAATTTTTGTATAATGTTTTTGTCCTAGTTTTGGTAAATTTTGCCCCAACTTTGATATTTTTTCTAGACCATGTATGGTAAAATTTTTCAGTTTTGATTACATGGATCTATTATTATAGGTTTTTCGACTATACATAGGTGGAACCACTTTTCACAAATTGTTCTTGGAGTATTAATTGCAGTCTATTCACTATAAATTGGGTTTTTAATCAAAATTTTGATTAAAAACTATTACAGTTATGGTTTTTCCTACATTTGAATTATTGTGTTGATGGGCAATCTTAGTTGTTTGGGTTTTGTTCTCTACATCTGTAGCTTAAAATAATTTTTTATAATTTTTAAAGGTTTTTCCAGTCCTAAGATTTATATTGGTCAGTGTGATGTTTGGTTGTAGAATTTTTGGTTTTGATGTGGTTTTGTATCCTAATAGTTCTAATGTTTTGTTTGCAAGTCTTTGGTGCTTATAGTGATGAAGTTGGTGACAATTTTGGTGACTATGTTGATGATGATGATCTTCCTTCTTCCCCTTGTGTCTTAGTTCTAGCATGCTTGTTTAGCCTATTTTGTTTCCATTGTTCTTTGCTATGTTATTGGTGTTATTATTATTTTAGGTTGTCATAGTCTTAGACATTATATTATTTTTTTTATTTATGTTATCATGTTGCAGAGTGCAACTATGTCTACTATTATATTTCTTGTTGCATCACATAGTGTGATTATGGCTACTAGTATGAACATTTTTGGTTATAAGTTAAAATCTTTATTTTAATTTTGAATTTTTTAGTTTGTTTTATATTTTCTTGCATGAAAGTCTATGAGTTAAAAAATTAGTAAAGGTGTAAGATAAGGCATAACAAGTCATAGTGTAGACATAAGAGAAATAAGAAAAGGAAGACCATAAGATTACTAGTTTTAGTCCTTGGTAGGCCATTGGTCTAAGGCTTTGGCAAGTCATATTTGTAGTTTGATTTTAAGTTTTATAATTTTTTATGTCATTTTTCAGTTTTATGTAAATTCAAAATAAATAGGCATCAATTATAAATTGGACATGAATAATGTAGAGCAATGTTATGTAATAAAATAGTAAATAAGTCATATCAAAGCAAAAAATTATAAAGTAAAATAAGAACATGTAAATAAGAGTTAAAAACTAGGATAAAAAATAAAATACTACATTATATGGTACAAGGTTAAATGAGTAGGTGATGTACTCAATCATGTAACTATTTTCAAATCTTCAAAAGATTAAGGAAAGCGTAAGGCCTTTGTTGCACAATTTTGTACTCTTCATTCCCTTCACTCACAAAGTTGAATGAGAGATCTTCCCATGATTCATCCATGGCCTTATTATTTTTGGTCTTGGATTGGTTAAGATCCTTGTGACTTTTGACTTCATTTTTGTTGGTGGGAGTTTCTTCTTAAAACTCCACCTCAGATCCTTGCTCTATGTCAACATTCTTAATAGACATGGGGACTGCACCATCTCCATGGATTATAATTTTAGCTTCCTCATAATGTAGATAAATTTCTTGATGGATAGGGGAAGAGATTGCTCATAATTTGGCTAACTGGGACCTTTCCAAGATTAGATTGAATTGTAATATCACTTCCACCATTAAGAAATCAGTAGATGTGTAGAAATTTTCCCTACTAATAAAGTCTAGATGAATGAATCCTCTCACTACTACATTTGATCCATTAAAGGACTTAAGAGCAGAAGTGAAAATTCTTTGAATGTGTTCAACCAATTCTAAATAGTCCATGACGGAAAAGGGTATAAAATTTGTTGCCACCCTATCATCAACATGCACCTAGTGTACCTTGTATTAACTAATCCTTATAGTTATAAGGAGAGGAGCTCTCAAAACCTTACCACTGTATGAGTTGGTCTTTACCTCACTATCAAAAATGTTAAGGTAGTTGACTTCATTTCTTCCCTAGGTGAAGGTGGCACTATCATTGTGTGTATGGATTCCTCATTAGTAGGAATATCTTCATTGACAAGAATGAAGGTCAACATCTTAACTAAGGCTTCATAGTGGATAAAGGAGGTCATGACCAAGTCATATAAGGCCAAGGAAATGTTTTTCTATTTGAGTAAAACCTTGATCTATTCTAATTTGGTGAGGAAGTATTTATCATTATTAGTTATATTCTTATTTTTTTTTACCTTGACTTCTTTCATTCTACCTAGATTTTTAACCTCATGTTTTAGTGTTTGTTGTTTAGGCCTTTTTACTTTTTCTTATTTTTAGTTATCCTCCTTAGATTGTCTTGTTGAGGCAATTTGAGCATTTGAGTCCATGGGTACTACTGAAATGGAAGTAGGCTTTAGTGGACCTACCTCCTTTCATACCTTTGGTTACTTGTTGTCCTTACCCTTAGGCTTGGGGGCTACATTCTTACATTACTTTGGTGGAAATCTCTTGTTATCTACTTATGAAGAAGCTAAAGCATTGGCTACTATAAGAGAATTTTGGTCAACTTGGTTTGTAGGTGTAGAGGTTGAAGGAGGGGGCACTCTAATTATAAATGGTTCCTTAGGCAGCACAGGTGGTCGTATCTTTATGATAAAAGGAGTTCTTAAACTTGTGGAAGTTGAAGTCCTTTCATCATGACAAGGTAGTTAAACGATAAATAGCTCCCTAGTGAGTTTAATATTATCATTAATGTTAAATGTAGCTATTTTATACTAGTCATTATTGGCATTCAACAGGTCCTTGTACACTTGCATGTTCTGGTTTTGGGGCCTAACTAGGTTGAAAGCATCTAGGACCAACTCTTCACTATCTATCATCTTCTATAAATCATCTTTTAGGATCAAGAAAAAATTAGTACCATGGCTAGACAGCTAGTGGTAATGGTAGAATTAGAATAGTTTAAAGTATTTAGGCATATGTGGGTCATCTTTCATAGCTATGGCAAGATTTCTAGAAATTTCACATAAATGATTGTACCTTTTATGAGTATTCTCTCTTAATTAGTTATGCTGATGTAGTTATTTTGAAGCAACTAATCAAGAGGCTTTGATAGTTTCATAAGTAGCTTTTTGCAATTGGACAGTCTTTCCTCTTGAAGTTAGGCTTTGAAGGATTAGAGGTAGGAACACATGATGTCAATGGTTGAGCAATGGAGGTAGAGGCCTTTGGTTGTGTTGTCTTTGATCCCTATGTTGTTTTTTCTTCTTTAGCCACTATGGCCATAGCTATATGATTTTGTTTGCTCTTGTCTTTATTCCTTCTCATGTATTGGTTCTTGTATGTTACGTAAGCATGGTTATTACCATCTTTTGCAACATTCTCTATGTTTTTGATTTGGAAAAAAGCTTGGCTAAATGACAATGAATCTAGGTAGCATAGTTTAGACTTCACAAAATCATTTACTGCCCCCTTGTAGATGGACAATACATGTGTTTTAGAGATGGGCTTAGGGATCTCATTGAGGATGGCATTCCATCTTTGTGTGAATTTTTGGATAGGTTCAAGAGAGCCTTCGTTAACCTTCATAAGTTGGTCTAGTATGGTATAAAGTCTTAAGTTGTATTTGAAATGGTTGATGAATTGTGAAATCAAGTCTTCTAGAGAGGCAATAAAGCCTTTGGAAAACACATGATACCAATCTAAGGCTTTTCCAGTGAGATACATAGGGAATATGCACATCTCAGTATGGTGCCAAGCTTGTAACAATAAACACTCAAAATAAAAGGTGATGAGATGGAAGTTAGAATCTCTTTTACCATTTTTTTAATAAATTTGGGAATTTAAATGCATGTGGGAAGAGCTATCTATGGGATGATCGGACTAATGGGATCATCATGGTAGAAATCCATAACTTTTACCATCTATGTGGTGGAGGCCTTAAGCTTACATAGTTCTTTAGTGAGGTCCTAGATCATTTGGAAGGCTTGATCTAGGCCTTGGGGCATTCTCATGAGTTGCAGAGTTTGACCTAATGGCTATGAGGAAAGTTGGATTGCATGGGATCATGCTATCAACATTGGTATTTATCAAAGTAGATTAGTGATCATGGTCGTAGAGGTGTTAAACAAGGAGAAGAATGTTTGGTTTGGAACATGTAGGATAAAAGGTACAAAGGAAGTGTGAGAGGCTTGTAAAGTCTAGGTTCTTGAAGAGAGGCCCACTAGGATGAAGAAAGAAGATAGTGTGAAGGATACCATTGGCGATGGTTGCATAGAACAAGATTTGGTTGTGAATAGTAGAGTTGAAAATAAAGATGCAAAATGGGATACTAACTAATGTTAATGTGCAATGATACTAGGTGTTGGATCAAACATGGTAGGGTACAAGGAAGAAGGTTGAGGAACCTGATTCATAGAGGACATAGGAGGTGTAGAGCTAGGGATGGTTGCTTGTGGAGTTAATTGTTGGAAAAGATCCCCTATGAATGTGTCAAGTTCATGCTCTACTTTAAACTCATCCTAATCTTCTTGATTTTTGTTTGAGCTAATTTCCTCACTCATCTCATCAATGTCTATTAGTTATGTCAACATATACATATAAAAATTTGTTAGTTCAATTTAATTATAGGGTGAGAAAATATAATCTTTCTTGTTTAGGTAGATGATCTCAAACTGGCATTTGAAGTCTAATTCTAAGTGTGGGATGAGAAGGCTAGCTTTGATTTTGACATAAATGAAATTGTAATACTCCTTGTTGATAATCATAAAATTTGGTTCCTATTCCCTTAACCTAAGAGATTATCTATGTTCTATCATAGTTGGATCCTTAGGATCATAAATGTGAACTCCTTCTTGGTTTAGGACCATGTATGTTATGTTATGAGGTAAAATTATGGAGTGGAAAAAAGGCATAAAATGTGTAAGACCAATGTACAAGCTAGCTTATAAAATTTATTAAGCTAACTTATAAAACCTAATAGGATAACTTCATAAGAGAAATTGTAAAATGTAATAAACTAACTTAATAAGATAACTTGTAAAATGTAATAGCTTGCTAAAGCACCAATGTATTAAGAGGTCTAACTTGCAAAAGTCTAACGTATTACCTACCATTGCAATGAAAAATTAAAAAAAATTCCTAAAATTTTCTAATGTTTAGCTACATTGGAAAATAGGAAATGGTTTCAACGTGTGTAGCTTAATGTAGGAAAATTACAAAATGAAAGTTTAAGAAGTAATAAAATCAATACATACTATAACTACAAAAATAAAATTTTCAACTTGTAGACGTAGGAAGTGAGAACAGTGTTGGACACTAAAACTATGAGACAATTAATTTTTAATCTAGCAATAATAGGAAGTTGAGGCAATGCACTGCCATAATAAAAATTAATTTCGTTGAGATTTCAAGTTGCAAGGAATTAGGCTAGCTTACAAAACTGTACAATAAAAATAGGGAAGGAAAAATTTTATTCTAGGCTAAAGATTGCTTTAGGCTCTACACATTGGGGTCTTGCGAAAATCCAAAATAGATTTTAATATCTCAAATATATTAACAAGCAATGACAAAAATAATGCAAAGGATGGGAAAATAGGTTTGAACAAAGAATTTGGATAGAAACTATAATGGCTAAAAGTTTTGGTGCTGAAAAACTAAAAAATTTAGTGTAGATCCATTTAATCCTGGATCCAATGGGCCTCAAAAAAGGATACAAAGCATCTCAAATGGTCTTGTCGACCAATTGTGGAATTATATGTTTGTTACTTAGCAATAAAAAGATATAAACAAGATGGTAATTTAAGTGCTAAGTTCAACAATAAAGAGATGCAAAAATAAACATGAGAAGCAAAGAATACTATAAAATTTATATTAAATGTAATAGAAATTAATGGAAACCAAGGTTCAAAGAATACAAGTTTTAGGATATGAAAGTCTAAGGGTACAAAGTGTAGCTTTGGAGTTCAATGTAGATAGCAGGATGTGTTCTATAATCAAATTTGCATTCATGTATACCAAACAATATGCCCTTGAACTTTATCTACCTATTACCAAAATGAAGTTTCCACTAGTTCTCTCTACTCTAAATGCTTTGCATTGGCTAAAAATGACTATGGATCTTTAAATTTTTGCTCTACTTTGAAAGTCTCTAGTTTAGCTAAAAGTAAAAATGATCTAAAAGTCCTTTAACTAATGCTAACTTTTACTCAAATAGGCCATAAATGTTCTTATTTTTTACTGATTTGGCTCCACCATGATTTTTGATAAATTTTGTAACATTTCGAAAGCTTTTGCTGGCCAAAATCTACAATGTATGACACACTAATGTTCTTGACATTTTGGGCATTGAAATGCAATATATTTGGCACTTTCACCACCTAAAAAGTGTAGTGCATTAACCACCAACGTTTTTTACTTACTTTGCCAAATTTGATGACATTTGGGCTAGTTTCATGGCCCAAACTCCAATGTGTGTGCCACCAATGTTTTTGGGTTCTACCACTAAATTTTTGCAATGTATTTATATTTTAGGCTTCACAAGTTAGCTTAAATTGAATTTCAACATTGTGGATTGTAAATTCCATCTTACACATGTACAAATGTTTGAAAATTTTGCAAGAACAAGGCCATAGGATAGGATTTTTGATGGGAAAATAGAAACTTATTTTTGCCTTTAAATTTTCATCAAATTACAATGCAAATTCTTGGCTATTAGGCTTTTTATGCATAATATAATTTTTTTCTGTAGTGTTTCAACTATAGCTTATGGAGTTGTAGCATATAGAGGTTGCAATCTATAGCTTATCAAGCTATAGCATATGAAAGTTGTAGCCTATAGCTTGTGAAGCTATAGCATGTCAAAGTTGTAGCCAATAGTCTATGAAGCTATGGCATACGAAAGTTGTAGCATATAGCTTGTTAAGTTATGGCGTATAAAAGTTGTAGCCTATAGCTTGTGAAGCTATAGTATATGGAATGAGTATAGCCTATGAAGCTATAGCTTGTAAAGCTATAACATATGGAATGAATAGGCTTTAAACACAACACAACCATAAAAGTAAATACTTTTTAAATTTTATTTTAAGTTTTTCTAGCATATGTGAACAAATAGAAACAAGCTTTAGCATATGAAAGGGAAAAGGCTAAGAAATTGCATTGCAAATGGTGAAAACAGAGATAGCAATGTGCATTGCAACTACGAATCTAGTGAAGGAAGTTGTGATAGTGTTGTGTATTGCACTACAAAAAATTAATTTTTTCTTTGGTTGCAAAGTGCAGGGAACGGGAGTAATGCCACATGCTATATTGCAAAATTAACAACAAAATTTTTGTAAATAAAACTGATCACTAGCTCATATGCTAGATTTTTAAAAAACCCAATACAAATTTACATTTTACCAAATGAGCTCATAGGCTAAGGTAAATAGAAGCAAGGAATTTTTTACAATAGGTTTTTTAACGAAGAAGTTAGGCGATGGTCCTCTTTCTAGCACTAGAAACTATAACAATGGAAAATTTTAGTGCTAGAAAATTGAAAGATCCCACACAAAATAGTTTAACTTATAGATCCACAAGCCTTGAAAAGGATCTAGAGCATCACAAATGGTCTTGCAATTTTTTAAGAACTTGAAAAATCTATATTACTATTTAATGAAGTTTGAGAATAAATTGTAATAAAATGTGTGAAATGAGAGTGCAATGAAAAATATGATAATAGGTAAAATAAAAGAAAAATATAGCCAAAAAATAACTACAAATATTGTATTAAATATATTAGTCAATGAATGCAAAAAAATCGAGGTTTGAGAAAGAGTACACATCAAGGCTATTAAAGCCTAAGAAATTAATATGCTTGATGTGATCTAGTGCAAATTACAAGATGTGTTTTGCATAGATTCTACACTATTTTTGCAGTTTGATATGAAATGTAATACATCTTTGCTCTAGGTTTTGTGCTCAGAAATCAGTGCTGCCAAAGTTGCAAAAAGGCTGCAAAAAATATGCTGCAAAGTTTCATTATTTTTCTACGAAGTGATCTACCACAAGATTGCTTAAAAGGTCTAAAAGATGCATCAAATCTGGTATTTAGAGGCTGCAAATTTATTATGTTGGCATCCATTACAATTTTTGAGCATACAAGTTATTATGTCAAAGTGTAGCGTGTGGGCTTAAAACCCAAGTACCACATGTTGCCCCACATGCTGCCATAGTGTATGAGATTGAGATCTATAGTGTATAAAATCAAAGCCCAAATCCCACATGTTTCCACAACATGCAAAGCTAAAATATGTAACGTATGAAATTAAAGCCCAAATCTAACACACTACCTTATATGCTACCATAGCATGTGGAGTTGAAATATGTAGTGTGTTAGATAAAAAGGTCAATTTTTTGTAGTGTATGAAGTATTTTTAGCCCACACAAGCTAACATAAATCGACTTTGTAGCTTGTGAAGCATTTTTAAACTCCATAAATTGAAATACAAAGGATTTATAATGTGTGAAGCATTTTTAGCCTCCATAAGAAAGAATACATGGCATTTTTGTGAAGCATTTTAAACAACCACAAGTTGGAATACATGACATTTACAACGTGTGAGCTATAAATCTCATTTTTTACATTGAAAAATTACATGAAATTATATTGATACAAGGCCATAAAAAAGGATTCTTGGTTAGAAAATAAGGCAATTATTTTTACCTTTGGATCTCCACCAAATTATAACATAAATCTTGGGTGTGGGCTTCGATTTACAACATGATTTTTATTTGAGGTATTTAAATCAATACATTACCAAAATTTAGCAGCAAAATCCAAAAACATTGGTGGCCTATACGTTGGAATTTGGGCCATGAAAATAGCCCAAATATCCCATCGAATTTGGCAGAAAAAGCTTCATACATTGGATACCAATACACTATAGTTTTATGTGGTGAAAAGTACCACATACATTGGTATTTTATGTCCAAAAGGTCAAAAACGTTAGTATGTCATACATTGTGGATTTGGTCAATAAAAGTATTAGAAACATTGTAGGGAATGACACAAATTTAGTAGAATTAAACTAGCAAAAAATAAACAAATGTATGTCCTATTTAAATCAAAGTTTGCATAATTTTGAAGACTTTTGGATCATTTTGCATTTAGGTTAAACTTGAAACTTTTGAAGCAATGCAAACATTCAAGAGTCCATAACCATTTCTTACTATAGTAAATCACTAGAGTAAAGAAAACCTATGAAGAACAATTTTCAACAATATATCAATGGAGAAAGATAAGTGTAGATTAGTTGTAGAACACACGCCACCATCTACATCAAGCTTTAAAGTTATTTTTGTATTCTTGGACTTTCAAAGTCTACAACCTATACACTTTGAATATTTGTTCTTCTTTTACAAAATTGTTATAGCATTTAATACAAAGTTGTAGTTTTTTTATTTTTCCATATTATTATATGCATCTCTTTGTTCTCGAATTTAGCACTTGAAACACTATTTCATATATTTCATTTTTCTTTGTAGCACTCGATAATAGACTTCTAAGTCCTCAAGTGATCAACAAGACTATTTAAGTTGATTTGGATCCTTTTTTTGAGGCCCCTAGATCTAGACTTAAATTATTCCACACATGGATTTTTTGTTTTTCTAACACTAAATTTTCTAGTCATTACAGTTTCTAGCACTAGAAGAAGAATTCCACAAATAAATCACCTTGAAGAAAATTCATGTATTAGATAAAAAATCCTTAAAGCCAAGTTTACATTATAATTTGATGAAAATATAAAGGTAGAAATAATTGTCTTATTTTTCAATCAAAAATCCTACATTGTAGTCTTATTCTAGCAAATTTTTTAGCATTTTTCAATGTGTAAAATGTAATTTATAGCCCAAAAGCTAGAACTTCATTTATGCTAATGTATGGAGGCCCAAAATGTTAATATGTTACCAAAATTCTCTAGTAAATACCAAAAATATTGGTGGCCTATATGTTGGAATTTGGGTTATGATAATAACCCAAATATGCCACTAGATTTGGTAGGAAAGGATCCATACGTTGGTGACCTATATGCTACAATATTGTGTGGTGAAAAGTACCACATACATTGGTATTTTATGCCCAAAATGTCAAAAATGTTAGTATGATATATGCTGTAGATTTTGGTCACTAGGATCATCACAAATTTTGTAGGGAATACCAGAAATTTAATAGAAACTTAGTAGAAGCAAACCAACAAAACATCATCAAACATATGGCCTATTTAAATCAAAGTTTGCATCATTTTTAGGACTTTTGGATCATTTTGCATTCAAGCCAAACTTGAGACTTTCAAAGTAGTGTAAACATTCAAGAGTCCATAGCCATTTCATATAATATTAGATCATTGGAGCAGAGAGAACCTATGGATAACAACTTTTAGGAGTATATTAATGAAGAAAGGCAAGTGCAAATTACTTGCAGAGCACACCTTGCCTTCCACATTAGGATTTAAAGTTATTTTTTATTATTGGGCTTTCAAAGTCTACAATCTATACTCTTTGAACCTTTATTCTTCTTTTACAAACTTGTTATATCATTTAATTCAAGGTTGTAGTTTCTTTGTTTTGTCATATTATTTTTTGCATCTATCTATTCTCAAATTTAGTGCTTGAAACATTGTTTCATATGTTTTGTTTATCTTTGTAATACTTGGTAATAGACTTCTAAGTCCTCAAGTGATCAATAAGACTTTTTGAGGTGCTTTTGATCCTTTTTATCAAGGTTTGTGGATCTAGAGTTAAACTATTTTGCATTGGGATTTTTAGTTTTCCCATCACCAAAATTTCCAATAATTATAGTTTTTTATGCTAGAAGGAGGGCTTTCAACTAAATTCTTTATCAAAACATATTTGCAAATCATTTTATTATTTCTTTTTTTACCCATAATGCATTTAATAGCATCTAAATTATTTTGAATTTTTCCAAAGCCCCAACATGTCAAATCATAACTAGATCTTGGCCTAAAACAAAAATTTCCCATAACTATTTTCACAATGTAGTTTGCAGTGTTACCCCCTCTTCTTTATAATTTGCAATTTTAAAAAAGTTATTTTTTATTATGGAAGCACACAATGCTTCCTCAACTCCTTGTGCTCGGTAGTTTTCAAAAAATTAATTTTTGCTATAATTGCAGTGCTCAATGTTGCTCTTGTTTTCTATGCTTTCACCTTGAAATTTTTTTGTAGTTGTAGTGAATGTTGGTTTTTCTATTTCCTACACCTATAGTTTGCAAGTTTTTTAGGTTTTGTTACACAAGTTATAGCTCATTTTGTTTTACCTAGTGTTGATTACATGTTAGAAAACGTTTTTGAAAATAATTTAAAGTTTTCATTGTAGTTGTAGTTCCATACATTAGAAGTCTCATACCTTAAAAGTTCGATACGTTGGAAGGCTCATACATTGAGAAAGTTAATCCCTATTAAAAATACTTAGAGCCTTTACCAAATTTTTTAAAGAAGTTAGCCTTACATTATTTATACCTTTTCATTATTCCACCATTTTACCTCACAACATACCACACAAGGCCTCTAACCAAGAAGCCATTCGCATCTATGATCCTAAGGATCTGGTTGTTATAAAGAGCAAATAGTCCCTTAGGATATTAGAATAAGACTCATTCTATTTGAATATCAATGAAGAGTATTACAGCTTCATATGTGCTAAAATCCAAGCTACTTTTCTCATCCCAAATAAAGAGTCTAATTTCAAATACCAATTTGAGATTATACATAGAAATGGGAAGGAGTATATTCCTTCCTACTATGACAAAATCAAATTGATAGAATTTCATACCCATATGTTAGCAAAACTTATGGACATAGATGAGGTAAGTAAGGAAGTTAGTTCCAAACAAAACCAAAAAGATCAAAATGAATTTAGGGTTGAGTATGAACATGATATATTCATATGAGATCTTTTATAGTGGTTAGATCCTCAAGAAATCATCCCTAAATCTACACCTCCTATGCCCTCTGTGAATCAATTTCCTTAATCCACTCTCTTATTTCCTACCATGTTCATCCCAACACCTATTGTAACAACACACCAATCTTAACTAGTGTCCCACTCTAGCTTCTTATTTATGATTATGTCTTTTGTAACTCAACCTCATTCAGTGCATCCATCACCAATGGTATCTATCATACCATCTTCTTTTGTCATACTAGCATGGATCTCTTCAAGACCCTAGGCTTTACAAGCCTCTCACACTGTCTTTGTACCTTTCATCCCTCATGTCCCAACTCAAACCTTCTTCTTCTTGTTTAACCCCCTTGCAACCATGATCATGAAACTTTTTTCATTCATACCAATGGCAATTACATGGCCCCAAGTCAATCAAATTCATTCACAACCATTCTTCCAAATACCACAACCTACATGGATGCTCCAAGGCTTGGATCAAGCCTTCTAAATGATCCAAGACCTCATTGAAGAGTTATAAAGCTAAAAGCTAGCACATCCAAGACAATCAAAATTATGGACTTTTACCAAGATGATCCCATCAGTCCTACCATCCTATAGATAACTCTTCCTATTGGCATCCTAATTTTCCACTTTACCAAGTACAATGGTGAGAGATATCACAACTCTCACCTGACTACTTTTCGATCTGAGTGCTTATTACTATAAGCTTGACCACATATTGTAATAATTATCTTCCCCATGTTCCTAACTGGAAAATCCTTAGATTGGTACTATGCACTACCTAGAGGCTTCATCATCTCTTTGGATGACTTGATTTTACAATTTATTAACCATTTTAAGCATAGCTTAAAACCCAATGCCATACTAAACTAGCTTATCAAGGTCAAATAAGGGCCCCTTAAACTTGTTCAAAAGTTCATACAAAGATGGAACGTCATCCTTAATGAAATTTCTAAACCCATCTCTGAGATGCATATTTTGGCCATTCTCAAGAAGGTAGTTAATGATTTTGTTAAGTCTAATATTGACTACTTAGATTCTCGATCACTTATTCAAGCCTTTTCCCAAACCAAAAACATAGAAGGAGACAAAGAAGCCAACAATGATCCAACGTACATAGCATAGAAGAACTAACATATGAGAAAGGATAGAGACAAAGAGCAATCAAACCATGTAGCCATGACCATAGTAGGTAAAGAAATAAAAATAATGTAGGGGCAAAAGATAACATAACCAAAGGATCCTACCATCATCACTCAACCATCAACATCTGATGCTTCAACCTCTAACCTACACAAGCCTAACTTTAAAAGAAAAGACTGATCCAAGTACATGAAGCTACCTATGAAACCATCAGAGCTCCTTGATCAATTATTTAGAAATCATTGTATCCAACATAAGCAACTATCAAATAATGCTTCTAAAAGACATGATCACCTATTTAAGATTACTAGGAATCTTACTATAGCCACAAAGAATGATCCACCTATGTTCAAATACTTCAAACTAGACCAATTCTACAACTACGATTAGTTGCCTAACCATGATACCGATCTTTACTTAGCCCTAAAAGATGATTTGCAAAAGATGATAGATTGTGGGAATTTAGTTCTAGATGCATCCAATCCTATCAAGTTCCAAAACTAGAATATGAAAGTGTATAAAGATCCACTGAATGCCAACAATGACCATCATACCATAGCTACATTTAACATTAAAAAAAATCCTAAATCCACTAGGGAGTAATTTATGGTTTGGATACCTCCTTGTGATGAAAGGACTTCAACTTATAAAAATTTAAGGACTCCTTTTGTTATAAGGATACCATCACCTACACCTCCAAAGAAATCATTTATCATTAGGATGCTCCCTCCCACTACTAACTGTTGGCACATTTAGCCATTTCATGGAATAGAAAAGGTGATAAAATATGAATAAGCCATAGAAGATATTCAAAGCAAAAATATATATGATGGTTGAGCCTTATTGATATTTTATACTAGAAGTTTCATGTAGAAAATTAGGAAATGAAGATATAATATTTTCATTTTCAAGAGTTAATATCAAGGAAAGAAAAATTCATCATGCTCCTTTGCAAAGGGAAGGATGAAAAGAGTTGAAAAGCTAAAAGAGCTAATCCCGTTTATGGATGCATCAATGAGAAATATCAAGGTCACTATTGTAAGGTTTGGATAATGTTTTTACTACAAAAAAACAAACACAGTTCCAGCCACTGTACGCATTGGGAGGAAATAGATGAAATTGTTGTAAAGAAATGAAAATAGTCCAGGAGAATGTCGTTTTGTTTACAGGGATCACGTTGGTACCAAGGCAAGGGAATCCAAGGTTCTCTTTGCCCTATAATGTCTTTCAGTTCACGCAGAATCAACTATTCCTTTTGACCCTAAATCAGTGACGTCTCTACTGGTCGCGTAGTGCCAAAAACAAACAAAAAACAATTTTTGTAGGGACGCGGATTCAAGGTGGAAGAAGAACTCGCTTAGGCGTTGCCACTTCCAAGGCAGAAATTGTTTCAATTTCAAATTTCTTATGTAATTGATCCGCCTGCCTCCGATGACACCGATGTGTCCTGCAACGCATGCACCGCGTGAAGATTTTTCTGGCCGTTGCAGGGCCGTTCCTAACCTACCTTACCTAATGCCGAATTCTCTGATGCTCAGATCTCTATTACATTTGCCCTTAACCTTGAAATCTACGGCAGGAATTAAAAAACGATCTGCAGAAACACAAAAATGCAGGAAGCCCTAAGCGAAATTGGGGCAAAATAAAAAAGTTCCAGGCAACCGAAAACCCCATGTCCAGGGCCATATGTCCAATACATCATTTCTATCTCCAGATCTTTCTCCTCCAGCAACCGAATGTACAGAACAACGACGCCGAATGCAGCGGCAGAGCCTTCTTCCGCGGTGGTGGTTACCAACGATTTCTGGCAAGGCGAGATATATTTTTTTAGAAGTATTCGATGGCATTTCCAGGCCTAGTGCCTTCACATTCGGGCTTGGTGTTTCGAACTTAAATTTTTCTAGCCATTTTCATTCAGGTGCAAGTGCACATAAAATATTTAGGATTAAGGTACCAGCAATATTTATGCCAAGGTAGATATTATATTATCTCCTTGTTTATAAACTCACTAGGAGCTTCAATAACCATTCTTCAAATTTTAAGTAAAAATGAAAGGCTATTAAAGCTATAATTGTGAACAATTATATGAAATATTGGAATTATTTTTCAAAAGCAAAAAGCAATATTTATCTGCTAACTTCCTAACCTCCTAAGTTAATGCTTCCTAACTT